>JAABNY020000136.1:14383497-14397307 GCA_015164015.2 Brevimyrus niger
ACTCTGAGCTATTAGTTAAGTTCTCCCCAAACGAGCTTGATGGGCCGAGTGGCCTCCTCTCGTTTGTAAATTTCTTATGTTCTAATGTTCCATTTAAGTTTCAATCTGCCGATCGAAACTTCTGTGCTTTACCACATTACCAGTCACACCAAACAGGCCTGTTGTTTGATTGGATTTGTTTTCTTACCTGTGAAGCAGCTTGAGGCATTTGCATTATAAAAATAAGCTATTTAATAACTTACTTACTAACAGACTCACCAAGACTTTCATTATAAACACCTCATGTCTAGTGCAGATATACAAACAAAAAATATATAACACAATATATAATTATTCTGTTCCTTGCAACTGAAGGATTGCATTCATGTTTTAAGCACTTCACTTCTGTGTAAACTATATGCAACAGAACCATTGGATTAAGACACCGTGCTTCATCGAACTGCTGTACTCAGAACCCAAAACCACAGAGTGTGAATTTTCCACTTTTCAGCTCCACAGGACTAACTAAATGAACTTGATCCGTAATTTTACATCCTGACAAAGCCTTCTCTCATCCCGCTGTGAGCGTAATGCGTAAAATATCGGGCCGTGGATGACTATTTACTACAAACACGCATGCATGCTTCGTTTTATCAGACCCGGTGATGAAAGGGGATTGCAGCAGTACTAAAACCATCGTGGCGTGAGGGGAATGCCCTTCGCTACCGGCGGTGTGCCGCTGATTGTTTGCGAGCCTGCGTGTGCCTGTTCGCCTGCGCTTCATGGATAAGGGCTGAACATCAGTTTAATAGCATGCGGGACTAAGGCTGCAGGAGAAGAGCTGATAAGATATCAAACAGGAGAAGGAAGTGGGGGGAGGGGAGATGGTGGGATTGGGTGGTACGCGTATCAGCAGCGAGGAGAAGCGCAGAAGGAAAACAGGAATTACACACACAGAACTCAAACAAGATCTGGATGGAAAACAAGCACAAGCACTGATATGAGACGTCATATATCCAACAGGCCTGAAGTATCTGCAGCTCATTAGCAGCCCCCCCCCCCCCCGCCCTTTGATCCATCTGAGGAAACATTCCTCACTGACATTTCTCCGGCCAGCCCAAAACAACCAGTCACTAAACATTTACATATGGTCACAAAAGCGCTTTACTGCTGGGAGCTGCAGCCTCTTCGGCTTGTTTATGCACTTATTTATGATATAAGTAGACCAATAAGCAAATCGCGAAGTATATCCGCCTCTGCAAAATTCATAAACATGTTTCATGGAGACGTAATGTGCCACTGAGATACAAAAAAGCGCAGAAAAAGAGTTCTTTATAATATATTGCCCTCAAGTTAAATCTATAAGTCTGTACCTCCCTCAAAATCCCACATGCATGTTGAATGCTTAACCAGTGACAACATATCCATCAAACGCAATGTTCCAGCCACCCGACCCAAGCAGCACAGAGCAAAAGGCAGCGGAACACCTTAGATGGGGATGGCAGTTCAAACACGACACAATCTCGATCTAATTCTACAAAAAAAAAAATGTAAACATTCTGCTCTGGGAGTCGGTTCTGTGGACCGGCCCAGTCCGCGATATGTAAGGCAGGGACTGTCCCACCTCTCATTTCAAACCGACTGCACAAACTTAGGAAATATCCAACAATAATGTATTTAATATACATTCTTTCTAGACTAAGACATTTTTCAGATTTTATGATTTCAGGTGAATTTCATGATTCTCAAAAATCAGTGGATTGTAACAATTTCAGAACTTAATCAGACTAAGATTTTGGAAGTATCTAGTCTACTGTACGTAGGCACTGTGAAAACTGCCTGGCTTTGGAAAACGGGGTAATACAAATATATTATGTTATTACTGTTGATTGTGATAAATTACTCCCTGTACTTATTGCATTGTTTTATACATAATGTATTTATTCCAACAGTCCACTGACATGCACTCCTGCCCTTTTTGCACATTTATCAGCATGTCCACATTGTAGGCTTTATACAATAAAATTGCATGTGACCGTTCTCTTGTCTTAACCGTGTCTGAATCCGCTTCGTGCATGTGAGCCACTGACAAATTCTACGTACATACTTTGCAAAAAAAAAACGATTCGTATCTGTACCGAAACAATAGTGATAAGAAATAATAGTATTTAATTACAGAATAATCGATGATCATGTTAGAATGAGATCAACAAACTGCACAATAACGTAACACATCACATTAAGTCAAGCAACTTACCGAAATAAGCACGAAGTTCAAACCCCGGTATTCGACCTAAGTATGCTTAGATGATTATAAGTTTCGTTTTTTAAATTAGTAACAACAGAAATGCTGCAACTACGTAAAAACGCAAAACGGTGCCGATCGTCGCCTCGAGGGTTTTATTTTCTGGCGTGTTGTGTTTTTATAATGACTTATACGCGCACAAATCGCCTAGAAACTGCCGTATGTGCCGAATGTGCCCTTCCACTTCTTCTTTTCATCGATTTCCCCTGTTAGACTTACGGGACTGGTTAAGCCGCTCCCTTGTACACTGGATTTGTATTTGCCTGGGGTAAGTGAAAAATTCCTGGGAAGAGACGTTACATGCCCGACGCAGACTCACTAAGGAAAAGCGCAAGCAGTGGTGGTCGGTAATGGTATTTATAGACAGACTACCAATTGTGAAATTTCTGATTTCTGAATCTGCGGGTCTAGTTTAAGTGAGTTTGTGCTCTTCTGTATGTGTGTGTGTGTGTGTGTGTGTTAATATAGACAAAAGACATTAGTACACCATCATCCCCTTTCCGAGTTTGTTCATATGACACAAAACTAATGTGCCGTGGAAGCTGACTTATGTTTCAGGTCTGGTTTTCCTGCTTGTTTACTAAAAACATAGTAAAGACCATTTCATTTTTTTGTGACTTTTAAAACGCGGGAGAAAATACCAAAAACTTTAACTAAAGAAAGGCTACACTCAGTATACGATAAACACATCAAAGCATTTGCTCTAACACTGAATGGAATGCTGGATTTTTTTTCCCATGTGATTTGAAACAAATGATGCATACAACCTACTAGTACATTTCAAATCAGCTTTAACGTCCAGCCATTTTCTGCGTCCAATTATGTCATTCGGGGTTACAGCAAGGCCGGAATGCATCACAGGAATCAGAGAGCACGTCGAACGGGAGGCCAGTCCAGCGAACAGCATAAAGTCAAACACTGAGGCCAATTCAGACACTCCGGGCCAGCAGAGTTCACAAAGAAATCCTGTGTGAATGACTGAGACAAGATGGGGTGCGATTACTATTACCAGACACAAGGCATCACCAACCACTTCACTTTGCATCAACCTATAAACAGACATCAGGAAGTGATTATGTGTTGATATGCAACAGACACTATGTAACCATGTCCATAAAGACTGTGATTTAGGAACACAGGATTGTCTCATTACGCCATTTGTAATGATATATGTTTTAATGATACCTAATGGTAACGTTGTTTTCATCAATATATCTATTATTAAAAAAAAAAACATTTGATTTTGAGGACAGCCCAGGAGTGGTCCCAGGCGTACAGGGCTTTGTGTGGAATTTGCATGGTGTCGGGTTTCTCATGTAGCCTGTGCACAAGTGTATGTGTGTGTGTGTGTGTGTGTGTGTGTGTGTGTGTGGCAGCCTTAACCTATATCCAGGATGAGCTTCCAGAATCCCATGAAATAACTTTCCCCACATTTGCATTAATTAATACACAGTGTTCGAAAACACCTAAACGTGACACATAACGAAGACCAGAAGTGAAAAAGGAACTGCAATCTTTCGCTGTGACTACGAATTAGGCCTATATAATTAAAATCTCACTCGCCCTGTCGATAACACAACATTTAAAGCAATGTAAGCACTAAAAAAAAATATAAACTAATTATTTTCTTTATATTTAGACCATGCTGTGACCATGTTAAAGAGGTGACCGATTAAAAAGTCCCAGTTGTGTGTCGTCAACATCACCATCGAACGCCAGGGCACTGAGTTTCATTGGCGGAACGTAACGTGTTAAAGCAGATGTTTTGGAGCGGTAGCGTTTCCAGTGATTTATTACCGTATCACACACCAAGAAACTCCGCTGCATCTAGTTATGTTGCTGCATTTTACCGAATATGGTCCCCAAAGCAAGAAAATACGCACAAGTCCATTTCTCAGATTAGAGCATCAACACAACAAATGCTTTTTACGTCCAGAGAGATGTTTTAAAAAAGTACAATTTAAGGCACTGGTGGACTCATGGGGGATGGGGGGGGGGCAAGCCCCGCCCACTGAAAAAATGTTGCTAAACTGCACTCTAGAGTGGCGAAAAGGCTGATATTGGCTGCCCTTCGCATAATATAGTGGCATCTAGAGTGCCCTCTTCATGTGAGACATGCCCTTTAAAACAAGAAAATGTGATTGTGCCTTAATGAGTGCCCTTTTACCAGGGAAAATGTGATGCAGCGCTTTATTCCATGCCCCTACAATAGACTAAACGGCCCCCACGGCTTCCCTTCCAATGGAAAAGGGCATTGCGACGAGATGCCCTTCTAGTGTAGAAAATGTGATGCCCTCTGAGGTGCCCATACAAGCGAGGAGACATGACGAATCGCCCTTGTAATGGAGAGGAAAAAAAATCTGATTGCTGCCCTGCCAGCGAAGGAAATGAGATATAGTGCCCCATAAGAGATGTGGCTTCACAGACATACGAGAGAAGTAAACATCTTGTAGGTATTCCTAAGTATAAGAAAATGTGACATTTAGCTTGCCTCCGTAGATGACGAAACACTGGTTGAATAATCTTAATCGGGGATGAAGACTACTTCACCATATACATCGTGCCATCCTACTAGTGCGAGGTGTGGGGTGCACGCGTCATGCAATAGGTGCCCCTTTTATGTTTTCGCCCCTGTCCTTCAACAACCTATTGACCAGGGAAATGTGAAAACATGAAGGCAATGTGAAAATGTGAAAAGTGAACCCGTTTTGTCATTAGGCTGCATAGAAATACAACAGTTCGCTACTGGCGACTTACTGGTACGACACCACAAAATATCGCAATTCAATCTGATGACGTACAGCCGCTCTCGTGCAGTTTCACATTGCCGGGCTTTTTCGGGCTTTTATAAGAAGGCTTTGTATTTAGATCAGGGACAACGCCGAATGCATTATGACTAAGACACTAGCTGTATATGGAATCCATAGAATGGCAGCTCTTTCTCTACGGGGATGTTTGGTCACGACAAGTACAGCTTCAGTCGAGGGTGACATTATCCCCGCCATAGGAAAACCTGGTTAGCTTGCAAAGCAGAAAGTCAGCAACGTAAACACTGTAGTTGTCGCATTATCAGACCAAACTGCAGTCATACATTGTTGCTACTGTGTTGCCACCGGAGGTTTCATTTAGTATTCGCTTTATTTGGTTGTTATGGTCTTAATAGAACTAAGCATTAAAAAAAATATTTTTTTCAAGAATTCGAAAGAATATATGACGAAGTTATATGCGACTTTCTGCACGTTCCACGGACAGGTGGACGCCAAAAGGCAATGGGGTTTTATTCCAGCCGTAATCCACTGAAATTCCCGTCTGCACCGCAGCTATTCGAATGATGGTCAGTCGCATACTGACCGGCATCATCACGGTCTTTAGAAAGCCTATTATCACATAAAGTCACCGTTAAGTTAAGGGATTCTGCGTTAACAGGCACAGAAGGACAACAATGCTTCCGCATAGCTGCGCAGTCACGCAACAGATTCTTCTAGTCGATTCTCCTTTAAGTTCTTTATAATTACTTTTCACAATGATCATATTGTACACAAATGACATGCTGCATTACTAATACAACCAATCAAAGCTGTTGCCATCAGCAGCGACCACAATGAAATTTCACATATCCTTTTAAATTCTTCCGCATAAATAACAGTAAGAAATACTTGACAAACCACAAACTAACCCCCATACACACATACCCATTCATACACAATAAACAAAAGAATCGTGTTACCTGTACTGTCTCGTTTGAACCAATTAAATCTAGACAATCCCATTACTAAAAATGTTAAAGTCTTATTTCACGATGTCAGGAACATTATAAGACGCAGATCGTCGGAAAATTGCCAAGTTCTTCTACCTTCACTGCGCTTCATATGCACTCTTTCTCAAGATGTACCAATCCCCAGTTGGTCAAAACTGATAAAACACCCAACTTGCCGATGAACCGTAACACGCAGAATGGTTTAGTCTGCTGTCGTCGTTTTGTTTTCCTCATTTTCTTCTCCTGTGTTTCTAGCGACGCCTGGTGGGTCGATTGGATAACGGCGTGAAAATAGATTTTTTTTAAAACTATTTTTTTTGCGTCAGTGACCATATACTTAGAATGCTACAATGACATCAGCTGTTTTAAAAGTACAAATAGGTAGCCATCATCTGCCCCTCTTATGAACAGGTTATCTTGGTCAAGGTGTGTGGGCATGAAATTTATTCCAGTCGGTCAGTTTTCACCTCAGTGCTCTGCGTTCTATTTTTGTGAAGAAATTCAGGTTAGATCATTATACTGTACTATACAACAGCAGAGCATCTCCTTTCCCATTAACATAATATCACGTTTATTTATATCATCACCAAGTTGTTAACTTACTGTTAGCTGCCCACATTAAGTGCGCTTTTCATTTTCGAATGCCTGATTTCGTTCTACTGTTACCTGCGGTCTGTGGCGTTTCATTTGATTCATTGTTTATTTTTTTCTCTCTCGGTGTTTTCTCTACCTCTCTTCCGGTGTTATTGCAAGTCGCTTTTTAGTCCTTCTCCTTAGGCCAAATTCAACACTGATCAAAACGCCTTACTAATAACATTTTTTTTAATCATCCCCCAACAAACAGTCAAATTAAAGTCATGGAGGAAAAAAACGATATTATTCATATGCTTTTATATAACGTGTGAAAGTGGAACAATCATACTTAAGAGAAACGACACCTTAAGCCACAACCATGTCCCGCCTCTTTCCTCTTTCAGGCAAGCATATTTCTGACATCAGAAGTGACACAGAACAACGGAAAGTATCTGTACATCCAACTGCCACCCAGGTTCTTACGTCTTCGCTTTCTCTTGAGACCCTCATTTTTCATTTCATTATGGACTTCGACTATCAAAGAATAAAAGGTCAGACCTTTGGAATTTCTTGCTTCTTAGTGTTTTTAGTGTATTTATTGAAAGTAATAATTGCCTCCTCTGTCTTAGCAAACAGAAAAAACAACAACAATGGGAAGCTCATAAAATGGATATATCATCTTTTAGCTTTGATTTTAAAAGTTGCTAAATGCTCAGTATATATATAATTGCTTCATTATTTAATGTGGGTTGAAATATGAATGCTATTTTGTGAATATTTTCCGTTTTGCATCTGAACAAAATACATAAAAGACAAAAAGAGAAGGGTGATGCAAGAATAAATGTTGAATGTTTTCTAAATGCCTATTATAACAGAAAGGACATCATTTAAAATGACCTCATTTACTAAATAATTCTAGAGGAACCAATTTCACTTAACGGTGTTAAGATAGAATGTTGACCTTCCGCTCACGATACTTTCACAATGATGTAAATGTTCGTGAAGTGCATTAGTGTCCAAAATTAGGGACATTTTTGGCATTGCGGTTTAAAAGGTAATACGCGAATACTGGCAATAATGTTAATACACAAAAAATGTCTAAAATATCATATATTGGGCGATTAAATAATTAACTCTGCAGCTGAATAAAGTTCTGCAATCTCTAAAAACGGTTAGTGTTTCCACAGTTTGTCCACTAGTGTATTTTTGAGGCTTTCTTAAAATGCAGGGAAAGGTTGTTCCCTACTGGCTTTCAAATTAAAAAAGCTTGGAAGTATCAGCGTGTTTCTTCGAGCCAGGAATTTATGTGAAGGTTGTCATCGGCAGACAATGAGAAGCAACAGCGAGATGAGGTCCTGCGCGTACTGCCGGTTCCACGGAGGAGTGCAGTGCAAGGCAGAAACGCATCTCAGCCCCCTCCCCCTACTCAGACCCCCCCCATCAAACCAAGGAGAAGTATAAAGTGCCGCGTCAAGCTGCAAGACACGGTAAGCTGCGATACATGGTAGGCCTCTTCATGCGGCCTGCCAGCATCACGTAGCAGTTTGAGCAGTACCTGCTATTCCCCCACAAGCTGTGTACTCTCACAATGTAAAATTCATCCTTAAACGGGAATCTGCATTGGCCAGTCATTTTTTGAGATAGATCCTTGAAAATCTTGAGGAAACTGTCTCTTTCGAGACGGCATATGCTTATTCATAATGTTTTTGTAGTTTCATATAGTGGTAAAGCATTATACGTTATACTGTTACAGTACAGTAACAGGTTGTCGGTGTTCTGTCATTAAATTCTACCTATCGAGACGACGTGCTATCGAGTCTTTCTGCGCATGTGCAGTTCCACCGTCTTGGGATTAGAGTTAGGTTTTAGGGGTTAGGGTTAGGTTTTGGGGTTGAGATAAGGGTTATAGGGGATTTTGGGAGGTTAGGGTTAGGGTTAGAGTAAGAGTTAGAGTTAGGGCTATCGATTAGCACTATGGTAGCATTTTTCGACAAGGAAGCATATATCGACAGAACAGTTGGCGTTCCTGTCTCTGCTCTGGAGCAGATTGTGCTTCATACACAGGGAATTTGACCTCGCTGTTGTGATACATGTCAGAGGTGGCATTTAGTAGCCCTTTTTCAAAGAATCGGAAAGAAGTCACTGACAAAGCAACCGAATAAACTTCCTGTTGACTTGACCAAAAACAAAAATAGATACGCGAATGCTTGTGGTCAGTGCTTCAACAGGATGTCTTGCGCTCTCGATCTGCAATTCAGAAAAGAAAATTTCCATTTCCTCATTTCTCGCTAATTTATCACTAGTTCTACTGGCTCAAGCCTCGATTCGTACAAACACGCAGCTGCATCTGTACGCTAATCGGATGCTTTTTCTGTTGCTTTCCTTTGGCCAGAGCGATTCGCAGAGCCTATCGCTCATGAATATGTCGCTGAGTGGACCGCTGGAGCCTCTGTCCGCCCCCCTGCGTGCCCACACCCTGCTGTGGTTCGAGACGTCGCAGCTGCCCCGGCTGAGCAGACCCGGCCAGCCCCTGCCCAGCTGGCTGCACGGTTTCCTCACACGCAAGTAAGGCCCAGCTGTCGCCGAAAAAAGCTGACGACGCAAAAAAAGAGCCCAAATGCTTTTGTTCCTGCGTAAAATTCACGGTACCCTTCGTTTCGGGGGTCTGAGCAGCAGGAAGCGTCCATCAGTAATCGAAGGCGGTTTTGAACTAAGCGAATATACCCACAACACACAGCCGTGACCTTCCAGATCATCCACAGTGTCTCTAACAGTCACAGCATGAACGGTGCAGTCAAATGGACATCAATGCACTACCAGGGCTTGGTTAATGCATTGATCAGATATTTGGTCCTATATCTGTCAGCCTGGCAGCGTGCAGTCAGCTCAACTGCCAGAAAATGACAGAAATAATACCTGGTGTTTGCTGCACGCAAATTTGGCCAATAAAGCTGATTGTGATTCTGAAATTAAATTAAAACGCCAATGAACCAGCATTCCGCTTCCTTACGGTTGTTGGTGAAATGGGAGTTAATAGCCGACGCTAGTGGGTAACGATTCTTTCCTGTAATGTCCTGTATGTATTGCATACACATATTAGTCGGAGGAAAGCTTGTGTATACACAATTCTGTGCTGTATATCATACTGAATACATGTGTGTATATATACACACAGTGGAACCTCGGATCACGAGTGACGCGGTTTACGAGTGTTCCGCACGGCGAGCAAAGATTTTTCATAAATTGTGACTTGGAAACCTAGCAAAGGCCTTGCAATACGAATATCACGTATACACTTTGTCTGTCGAGCGTCACGTGATCACAACCGAGCCGATGGTTCTTCTAGCTCTGTTTCGCTGCGGGATTGTGGGTAATCGTCTCCCATGCTCGGTCTCGGTCGGCGTGCCTCAATCGTATAGTCAAAATTTAGTAGAAAAGCACCACCCGAATCGTAGCAGTGCCAGCGAATGAATCTGTTCAATGACAATGCAATGTCCACATTTCTGCGAAATCAAAAAAGAAACAAACGCAGCTGTCATTGGATAGGTTCCTGGGTAAAGTCACACAAAAAGAAAAAGATTCCAGTGAGCGAGCCAACAGATAGTGATTCCGTTATTTAAAGTGAAAATCATCAAACTGTCTACAAAATAACCCTCCTCCCTCACACCATCCACAATTCTTTTCAAAGGTAAAGAGTATGTTAATTTGTTTTACATATATTTTATGTTTTGTATTAATCATTTTATATGAATATTTTAGAGTTGTGGAACGCATCATTACTTCTTATGAGAAAATTTGCTTTGATATACGAGTGCTTTGGATTACAAGCACATAACACCGTGATGCACGCAAACCAAGGTACCACTGTGTGTGTATGTGTGTGTATATATATAAGTGCTATCAGGCAAAAATAAAAAAAAATATTCAAATTAATCACAGGGTTGCTGAATTGTTGAATTTTGATTAATCGTGATTAAATATAATTCATTTTTAATCTATATTAATCATATTTAATTTTGCATGAGCAAACAGACTCAAGAAAAATGGCATATATATGCACTTAATATGTTTATTGAACACCTTGAACACGAGTTGGATGCATTCCATCTGCCACTTTAGTGCAGTACCATGAACCCATATCAAAAAGCAAGATTTTTTGCTTAGCCGGACAACTTGTCGGATTTAAGGTACCTCAGTTTAAATGGTCTTTATCATCTTTCACTTACAGTTAGCCTGAAAACACATTACGCGCGGTGCTTTACGCATAAAGCTCCGTAGCAACACGTCCACAGATAAGTTGGACGGTATAGTTTGTGCGACCAATTTAATGAGCCAAAAATGAGAAGTAGTGCTTAAACAGTACAAAACTACAACTTTCCCTTCTGTTGATAAAGAGCGCACCCATGTTGGATTCTGAACTTGGGATCCTCTGTGCTGCTCCGAGTTGATCGGATCTCTGACAAACGGGAGCACGAAAGTTGTCACTTCCGGCTTAACTTAATGCAACTGCTAAATGTTATCTGCATGTCAGACACAGGATCATTTTCGCTCTACGGCTAACGCCTGAAGAAATGCGACGGGAGAGCCCCAGGGTTCGATTGGTGGCTGGTGTTGTTTTGTTGCTTTTAGGCATGCTGGGATATTTTTTACGACTTTTTTTTTTTACGAGTTATTGCTAATAATTTAGGATTATCAATGAATGATTGTGGGAACCAGGCACCAAATCACAACAATCCATTTAGTGCGGAAAGATTAATGGATAGTTTGCTTCAGCTCAGTGCTGATATGGACGTGGACCTCGCCCTATTTGTTCAGTTTGCCAAAAAGCAGGCCACACCAAGCCAAGGCATTACCTGAAATGATACCGCCTCCAGAACCACCCACCTTATTAACATACCTAAACAAATACAGAAATAAATGCATGAAGAAATGTATAAAATACAAAAATTAAGAAATAGATAATCATGTTGATTTTTATGACCAAAACGTCTGTTTTATGTATTTATTGTTTTATATTTGTACATTTATTTTTAGTTTTGTCATGTTTAATCCTCCATAGAGAAAACTCGCTCCTAATTCTTCTTATGCGTGTAGTTTGTATCGTGACACAAATGACTTAAATAGGCAAAGACGCCGTCATGAACGCCGATCACAAAACCCTGAAATATCAATGTGATTTTTTTCTAATATTGTTCAGCTCCAGAAAGTAAAACTTCAAACAAGGATTTAGTTTCAACTAACCAGTTAAATATAAAGAGTCACAGTCACCGAGTACTGAACTGGTTGGTTGAGACAAAATCTTGGTCTGGATTTTTACTTTCTGCTAAATAGATACATGTGAGATTACTGGTGAAAGCTGTAGAGAGGGGTCAGGCTCCTGATTAATCCGCATTTCACCAAGCGCTTAAACTGACTGTAAATTCAACTTAGAAATACTGTACATTTTTATCTTAAGTCTAGATGTCGCATTTTTTTTTCTATTTCCGCGTAAACGTTCGTATTGCACTGGACCATTCGTAAATGTGCGAGCTTTTTCAGGAGAAAGTTTTCTTTACAAATCCCAAAATCTTCGCATGAATGTGAATGTTTCTCGCCTTTTTCGTTTGTACGTAGCCTATAGAATTAGATCCTAGATTCTACTGACGGTTTAATTTTCTTGCCAATCTTGCAAATTCAGCGATTGAGGAATGACGCCTTATTCGGACATTTAATGGGGGCTGCAGGTGGTTGTCCTGTCAATAGATGTCGCTATTTTAACAATGTAAATGACTGTAACGCTACAGAATACAACCGCGGGTTTATCTGGTTTTTTTTTCTCTCACTCGCGCTCCAAATTAAATGGTGCCACAGGCGATCGCCTATGTCGCCTATAGAATGGGCAGACCCCGTGTTATTGTAGAAATAGCAAGACTTTATGTTTGAGGTTTACTTTTTATAGTAACGTGAACACCCTTCAACTGAATACTCAATGCATCTGTAAAAAGACAGAATTTCAGTTCAAGTTAGTCTAAAGAGCTATTAATATTTTGCAAATCCATATAATAGATGATATCACAAAATATCAGAGCCATGAGCTTTTTGCGTTTCTCCTCCTTCAGGGAGGCGGAGGAGTTTCTGCAGGATCGAATGCAGGGCTGCTTCCTCCTGAGGCTCAGCGAATCCATGATCGGCTTTGTTCTCTCCTACAGGTACTTCCTGCTGCTCTTATTTAGCTAGAACCAAGGGCTTAGCTCTAAATTATGGGGCCCCAGATAAAATGCCACCTTGGGTCCCATGTGGAGGATTTTCCTGGGCGGGGTGGGTGTGAGGTGACCCCCCCTCCCCCCCCCCCACTGCGGGTTGCCTCACACTGCAGTGATGTCATACGGTCAGTCATTTTATTACAGAATGTTCTGAATGAACAGCACGGCATCACTCCCTGTCCTCACCCAATCCCGCCCCCCCCCCCTCCCCACCCCGCCAACCTTCTGCTTCCAGGGGCAGGGACCGGTGCCGGCACTTCATCATCCAGGAGGAGGGGGGTGGGGATGGGGGTGTGGGGGGACGCTATCTCATTACCGGGGAGGAGAGCCGGCATAACAGCCTGCAGGAGCTGATCTCCTATTACACACAGAACTATGTGGGGCCCTTTGAGGAGGTGCTGACGGTTCCCTTTGTGAAGGTATGTCTGGGTACCGCACACACACACACACACACACACACAGAGAGGTTTGTAATTATATCTTTGTGGGGACTCTCCATTCATTTTTATGGGGAAAACTCTAATCTCAGCATGATGACCTTAAACCTCGCAGCCCAAACCGTAACCAGTAAACAAACCAAAGTAGCCAAACAAAATACAAGACTTTTGGTATTTTTACTTTTTTGATTGCATTCACAGAACTTTGTTGGGACCTGAAAAATGCCCCCCGCAACATTAAAATAACAGGTTTTTATCACATCTTGGGGAACATTAGGTACCCACAATGTAATATAAACCTAATCCATACACACACGCACACACACACTGAAAATTACTTTCTCTTGGTAGTATTTGAGGATGAAGCAGCACAATGACTCATTGGATCACCATGTGTGTATGGAGTTGGGTCGTTCTCCCTGTGTGTGTGGAGTTGGATGGTTCTCCCTGTGTGTATGGAGTTGGGTCGTTCTCCCTGTGTGTGTGGAGTTGGGTCGTTCTCCCTGTGTGTATGGAG
>JAABNY020000136.1:14398745-14414370 GCA_015164015.2 Brevimyrus niger
GTTAGGGTTAGTGAAGTTAGGGTTAGTGTTTGTGAAGAGAAAAAGGGAAGCCTGATGCGATTGGATCGGCACAGATTCATTTATCGCATTTCCACAAAAAAATCTAACCCCACCCCCATTTGTTACACACACGGGAGGAATTCTCCCCTGCTGTGAGAAATGAACTTCAAACCCGGAATGCATGTTCTCTATGGAGTTCTGCAGCATTCCTTTCAGCTGCTGTTTCCACCTCCGACTTCCTGCAGGTCGCACTGAGACATACCTGCGTCCTCATGCCTTTTCTCACTAACCTCTCAGGGTAATGAGGGCAGTAAAGCGGTGACACCGGGCAGCACGGAGGGATGGGGGGCGCGGAGCAACGCTGCTACTGGGAACGCAGCGGAAGTCATCCCTTCAGCTCCCCCCCCTGCACCCAGATCCACTGAGAACCTGGTCCCCCCCTCCGATGGGACGGGGGACTACGCGGTGGTGAAGAAGGTCCTGAAGAAGTCCTATTCCCTGTCTGACGTTCCTCCTGCGACAAACGCAAATGCGCTCAGCTTGGAGGTACGGACCATATGCCGTCCAGACTTACAGGCTGTCAGATGTTTTAATCTACTTATTTATCGGACGCTTCTGCCCAAAAGCAGCGTGCAGGTCATTTATTTGTATAGCACATTTAAAAACAACAGGAGGCGATTCAATGTGCTTTCCAGTTTAGAAAGGATTAATTCACCAACTACATACGAGTAACAGTGAAATATAAAACATGTAAATGAAATAACATGAAAATGTGTATACACAAAATAAATAAAGAAAAGAGAAATAAATAAATAACCCAATTAAAGATCAGACAATGTCACTGGATTAGTTGGGGTTAAGGGCCTTGTTCAAATGCCCTCTACTGAGAGCACTTTCTCAGCTCTGGGATTTGAACCAATAAACTTCTGATCACCAGCACAGACTCTGAACATGTAGAGGCACACGCCACAGTCTTCTGTCCCTGGGTTGAACATATGGCTCTAATCTCTGACTTGATTTACCCGTAAAAACATTGCAATATCTTAAATGCACAGCCTGAATTTTCTGCTGCTGCCGCTGCCTCTTCCAGGTCTCGGACTGCATCCCTGTCAACCCCCAGCATTCGTTAGCCGTTCCGGAAGGTGCTGGAGCTGTGGGCGGCGTGGTGGACGCTCCGTACGCACAAGTGAACAGGTCCCACCGGGCCGCTCGCAGCCCCACTGCGTTCTACGTGAACGTCCCCCCCGTGGGCAACGCAGCCGACCTTCCGCCTCCTCCTCCGCCTCCCCCTTCCCACGAGTCGGCCGAGGAGCAGAAGTACTGGGAGATGGTGCCCCTGCACACGTATGAGGAGACGCACCACCTGACGCGCCCCGCGGAGCCAGGTGACCGGATCGACCTCTATGCTGTGGGAAGGAGACGCGCGGGTTTAGAAAGTGAGATAACCGTTGGACCAAAGCGATGTACCAGCGAGGACCAGAGAGCAGGGTCAGATAGTGTCGCTGGAGCAATTGGGGTTAAGGGCCTCGATCATGGACTCAACATCGATATCACTTTTCCATGTATGAGATTTGAACTGATGACCTTCTGACTGGGGAGACACTGGGGGGGGGCTATTTTCAAAGGGTCTGAAGAGGAACGGGTAAATGCTACATTTAGGGAGACAGGCAGAGAGAGGAGTGTTATCAATGGCTGTTTTGACCCACTGTACTTCCATGGTTGTGGGTTTGAATCCCACCATCACCTTATGTGTGCAGAGTTTGTGTGTTCATGCGATCTTGTGTTGCTTTTCTCCAGGTAGTCCAGTATCCTCCTCTAGTACACAGTTAGGCTAAATGGTGTCACTAAATTTCCCATAATGTGCGTGTGTGTGTGTGTTTGTTTGACCTTTGATGGAGCAGCATCCCATCCAGGCTGTCCAGTTTGTTGTGCCCTATGCTACAGTTACAAGACGGATGAATGCTTTTTACTTGCACACTAATGCACCCCAGTTGCAGGAAAATAATCTGGATATTAACAGATCTTAATTTCAAATTCATTTTTTCCTTCCCAGAAACCCCCCAAAACCACTTGTACTCAGAAGTAAATCTGAGGGGAAGAGAAGTTCAGGATCCAGTGCAAATCCCGGGCAGAACAGTCCCCAACCTGCCTTTCAGGCCCCCTCCCAGGACCTCCAACTGCCCCTCTAGGCCTGGAGGAAACCTACAGGTACCTGAAGCCTCTTTTAGCATCACTGCTATCACTACTACACTGGTATTATCACCAGCTAGTGATCTGAAGCATGACGCACAATAATGCACTGTTCATTGTTACCTGGTTTAACCAGCAGATTGGACCATCTGGTAACTGATGCACACATATTCCTGCCCATTATGGATTTCTCCAATTGCTACCATGGTCTCTAAAGCATGATCATAACCCAGGTCCCTAAAGCATCATCATAATTACGTGCTGGAAAAGATACTTTAAGTGGCTAATTGTCTGCTGTAGGGCCTACAGAAAATTTGCCCTTGCTTTGTGTCACAAGAGTCGTACTACACAGGAGTCCCAGAAGGCTAATAACATTTGTAACATAAGAACCAAGAAGCCTGTTTGTTCATTGGCTGTAAAAATGTCTTACTGAGATGGAATGCCCATGTAGCCTGCTTTGTTACACAGCTCAAAAGTTACTGGCATTACGTGATGAAAACATCCGAATGAATTCTCACCATTCTCCCCATTTTTAACCCTTTACTTGTAGGTCGTAAACTGACAGTCAATGCGTTTGGTCTTTTCCACCACTGCCATCGTCTCCATCCTTTGGTCTCCTCTACTGCTCTTCCCATCCCTTCCACCTCCACCTTCACGTCATGCTCCATCTCCCACTCTGTCTTTTCCATCTTGAAGCTCCTCCGACGTGCCTCACTCTCAGCCTCCATCTCTTTTACTGCCTTTTCCGTGGCCTCAGACACTGCCTCCATCTCGGCCTCTAACCCCTCCACCTTTGTCCGAGCGTCCTCGTTCCCACCCTCCATCCCCTCCACTGCCGTCTTCTTCACTTTGTCTCCGCCACCACTTTCATTTCTCCATCCTCATCTTCCTCCTCCACAGCATGGTTCTCATCTCTCTCCCTCACTTTACTTTTCGGTTTTTCGTGTTTTTTCTTTCTTCTTTCTTCTTTCTGAAAGGTAAACTTATTTGCCCAGATTGTCTTTCTTTTGTTTTCTTCTTTGCTGTCATGTTGCCCTCCCCTGCCTCTTCTGGCATCACTAGGGGCACAAACCAGTTTAAAAAGCCCCCCCCCCCTTCATATTTACATGCCTCTTATTCAGTGTCTGATTTGCACTGAAGTGTAGTAAGTGCTCCCAGCCCATTTTACACCTTCAGAATTACGGCATTCTGGTTGTCATAGTAACGCTGTCTTTTCTGTCACTTCTTCTGTGGTGTCACTTCCTGTTGAAGAGCATTTGTTCACACAGTAACAGCACATATTGTTACATATTAAGCAGCGATGCCTGCAGAAAATTTCGATTGTGGAGGCCATTGGGGGGAAGTTTTATCTATGGGGTGACCATCAAGCACCGTGTCTCTTCTGTGGCTCCACTTAGGGAATAAAATAATCCATATTTTATCGTTATTATTTTGGCGTGGGGCGACCACAGGGGTGGCTATGTATTTACTAGGCCTCCCCATCCTTTACACCAAGCCCTGGTTGCCAGGACTGTGATGATTACAGTTTTGTGTGTTTTGTCCCCCCTAGAAGCCGGAAGCCAACGTGACACGTGTCCTACCCCCTCGATCTCGGATGCCCATCCAGGCAGCCCCAGAGACACACCTGTCCAATCCACAGAACTCTGTATATGAGCAGATCCCAGCGAGAAGCAGCCCCTCATAAATACTGCTCCTGCAAAAAATGACTTTCAGTGGGGGGTATTCTGCCGTCCTCCTGTTTAATCCTGCCAAGCTAGAGATATAGCTGCAAAGCAGGGGGAGAGAGGGGGTCGCAACTTACAATGATGGGGAAGCCCTTTATGGTGAAGTCCTAACTTAAAGGGCTATAGGTATGCCCAGTGTGTTTTTCAGTATTTATGTACAGTACCAGTGCAAAGTTTGGACACGCCAAGCCACCTACTTTCTCGGAGAGCGATAGAGTGTTGCGTCACATGGCCTGATCACATGACTCGATCACCTGACCTAAACACAGTAGAGATGGTTCTGGGGGAGTTTGACCAGAAAGTGGAAAAGCAGCCAATGAGTGCTCAGAATATATGTGGGAGCTCGTTCAGCACACATCCCAGGAGGCCACCACATGAAAGTGGCATAGAGGAGAATGTAAGGGCAGCCAGACCCTGGAGCAACTGGGGTTGAGGGCCTTGCTCAAGGTCCCAATGGGGGGGGGATCACTCTGTTGACCACAGGATTTGACCCAGCAACCTTCTGAGTCCCAACATACAAAGCTACCCAGCTGGTCAGTGCATAACCCCAAATATATTATTTTATAGCTTTGAAAATATTATTTTCTATGGGTCGGTGTGTCCAAGCTTATGACTGGTACCGTGAATGTGTATATTAAGTAATTAAACATTTTTTTTAAATACGGTTCATATGTTCACCTGAGAAAAAAAGTGTGCAAATTCTCATGCATTTAAATCCTACTTGTGTCTTGAAATGAAATAAGGGTCTTAAAGGGAGTCAAAAATATGAGCTATTGACACAGATAACAGTACGCTTGCCAACCACATGTCCAATATAGGGACACAAACACACACTCACACATTTCTATGCAAATTTTTGAGGGGGACCTTCCATTCATTTATAGGGATCTTACCCTAATCCCAACAATGACAACCTTAACCCTTAACCAGCCCCTAAACACACATATTTGGTCCCACAATGTAATATATGCATGACCCACTCACACACACAAATATTACTATTAAATGGCTGTATTGATGTGCAATATTCAAATTGGTCTGCTCCTTCTGATTACATTTCCATGTACGTTTAAAATCAAAACATGTTGATCATTTAAAACTGGCTGACTAAGTACTGAAGTGTTTGCTTTCAACTTTCGAATAGGTGTCCAATTGTTGGTAACTAAGTCACCAATTACCCTAATTGAAGTACCCGATTAGTAGGATCATTCATTTGCAAGCCAATGCATGAATGACTACCTGACTAATCATTTCTTATATTTATACTTAACAATTGTGTGATTAATTAACTATGAGTAACTTGTTTGTCCTTGAGTCAGCGTTACTGATGCCAAGAAGGCCCTTCATTGCCAAACACAGAGTAACTGAAATACTGTGTTGTACAATTATGAGTCAATAGCAAACTGTTAGTTGAACATTAAACTGTTGGATACTTTGAAATTAGCTGTCATCTTAACTGTTATTAGCAGGTGCGCCACCTGCAGTTATGTAATCAACTGGAGCTGAGCAGGTTTAGGCCTGGCTACCACTTGGATGGGAGGCCGACTAGGAAGGCTGGGCTCCTGCTGGGGGTGGGGGTGGGGCTGTGATTAACAGGTTAGGCTGTACTGTGGTCAGCGTGGACCCCTGTGCTAAATGATGTTGCCCATTGGGTAACGTGTAAAACTGTGACCCTGACTGTCTGAGGTTATAGAGGATCTCTGGGTATCGTTTGAAAGACTAGGGATGGTACCTTGGTGTCCTGGCTGAAGTCGCCCAACTGTGGGCCTATCAAATCTGGCCTCCTAATCATCCTCTGTATCTAACAGAGGGGGTCACCAGCTCTGGTCCCGGAGGGCTACTACCCAGTGAGTTTTCTATCCCACCGGGTTTCTGATGAGCCACACCTGCTCCTGGTATTTACCTAAACCTAACTGGTGAAGTCTCTCCTGCTTGCTCGCCACCTGCTACTGTGTGGCGAGCATACTGGCACAGAACGGCTGCTGTTGCATCACCCAGGTGGGGCCTACCTGGCGGCGACTGAAGTGGCCCCCCCAGTGGTTCTGTGAAGTGCTTTTGGCGTCTTGAAAAGCGTTCATTCATTCACCTGGCGTGTGACGGGCAGGTGAGAGTATTTCATCTGTCGGCTGTTTTGCACACGTCAAATTTATGACACGCTTCATTAGAGGAAAGCTGCTGCCCTCAGACATTGTCCACTTTGTCAGGTGAGTCAGTGTATTGCTGTCGGTTCGGATCAATCGGACTGATAGATAGAAGGTTTTATTCTAAAATACAGTTTCATTTATCCCTGCCCATCTCTGCAGGTGTGAATCTCTGCAAGTTATTTATGAAGGCAGATGAAGCATTATGTTGGATTAACCACATCATAATGGGCCTTTCACTGGTCTCTGGATAACCAAACCCAGTCCTGTTTTAAAACAATTGACAATTTGCGTTGGTAAATATAAAGTAAAATTCCTGAGGTTAATTACAAAATCTTGTCAGACCAGTCAGAACTTCTAACTTTTTTATACAGGGCTTTCCAATATATTCAGAAATATCCAGTTTAATATCAAGTAAGACTAAATCACAGTATTGTTGTACAGATTGCTTTATAATTTGTTTTACTATTTACTATTTAGTTTAGTTTCCACTATTTATTTTTGTCATACTTTACTCAAATGTTCAAAGAAGCTGCTTGAAGTTTTCCAGTGTATTACTTAATTGAATAGGGAACATTTTTTTCCATCCATCCATACATCCATCCAAAGAACTAGATATTGTTGGTAAAATTGATATAGAATATTTTTAACTCAATAATGTGTGTAAGAAAATCTATAAGTTTGTATACTGTAATCTTATCTATCTTTAAAAAAAGAGTCTGAACGGATCAAGACCAAGCCCTAGGCGGAACATCTCTCAAGCTGCCTTTGAGACCAGCCAGTGACTCGAACCCTAACGCACACTAGTCCCACTGTGGATGGATCGTTATGCGCCATTCATTGGCACCTCATTGTTACCTGATTTAACCACCTGAAGGCAGATCGGACCATTTAGTAATTGAAACGCATGATATTCCTGCCCTCTATGGATTTATTCAATTGTCCCCATAAACCAATACACAGGTCCCTCAAGTGTCATCATGACTATATGCTGAAATGAATACTTCTATTGGCTGATTGTCGGCAGCGTTGCCTGGAGAAAATTTCATGGTGGCGCACCCTGTCTCTTCTACGGTCCCACCAAGAAAGTCAAATAATCATTTTTTTGTATTCACTTGCGGGGGTGTGTGGAGGGGCAATGGTCACCTCTGGCCGCTCCTTAGATCCACCCCCCTGGGAACGAGGCTGTGTGTAAATATGGTGCTGAAGGCCAGGACAGGTGGGGACTTCAATGGGCAGTGGGAGTTGATGCAGCCAAAGAGGCTTGGAGGAACAAAGCAGAGAGTCAGTCAGGGGGTGATGGGCGACAGGCAATTCACCGGTCGCTGAAATTTACAGGGGAAACAGGGCATATCATCATTAAAAAATATATATCTATTAGGAACATATACAGTGAAGAATAGGAAAATGAGAAACTTCAGTTAATTTTCAAACTTTGCCTCATAGCAGTCATCAGCCCATGGGCGTAAAATTTTGGGGGGACAGGGGGTTATGACCCCCCCAATAATCAAAACTGGTTAATACACCCCGCCCCCCCCAAATAATCATGTGTCTCCCTAAAGGGGCAGAGGCCTCGCCCCCCCCCCCCCATGTTCAAACCAAAGATACGCCTCTGCATCGGCCAACCATATCGTGGAAACGAACACGATTCCCGCCAATCACGCGGTAACCTTCTAGGGACAGTCAGCCTGTGCCCAGCAAACACACAGCAAATAAACCCTTCAAGCTGAACAAAGGAGCATCGGATCGGCTCTGATTTGTGTTTCTCTTCATACAGCATTGAACTGACATTATTCTTGACAGTACGGCGAAAAGCATTTTGCTACCTTCTCAGTGTTAAACAAATGGAGCACATAAATGGAGTCTGAGGAACATCCCAAATGCACAGACAGCATTAATGTACCATCGCCGGTACAAAAATGTTCCTCAGAGTCCATTCCTGTACCTAAAAACGTACAATTACCTACTGCTTAGCGTACAATTGACAGACCCTTGAGAGTACAGACCCACTGACAAGCAAAGGTACAAGTTTTTTCCCTTTTTCTGAGAGTTTAAGGTACACCGGCTTTGAGGTTCAAAACAGCACTGGTGTGTCGCGCTGAAGCTCACTGAGGCTTCTTTCAGCAATTTAGAATTACATGAAAACAGTCTATTTAATTCAGAGACAAAAACGAGGGTATAGAAATCTCACTGATAAAGTGCATGATGTTAAAATAGTGTAGGAGAAATAAACAAAGTAGTAGGAGAAGTAAATAAAGGGGAATTGCAGAACTCTTCAGTTAATAACCAACAACACGATGTGTCACCCAACAGACCTCCCTAAACAGCTGGCTAATGTCAAACACAAATGGAACAGAACAGTGACACTTTAGTCATCACATACTGTCAAAAAAAAAGAACAAAGTACAAGTTTGTACCTTTGCTTGTCACTGGGGCTATACCCTCAAGGGTCTACATTTCAAGGTACAGAAATGGACTCTGAAGAACACACATTAATGTCCCCGCGATGGTACAAAATGTTCCTCATAGTCCGTCTCTATTCCTATTCAGCTGTAATTGTTTTATTACGCAATCGTTTTGTGTCTTTATTTTATTGGCCTAATACATTCCCAGGTAGGTTACGGCGGCAGGGGGGCTTGCACTTCAGTCAGAAACCCTCATAAAAGGGAAGAAATTTCCTCCCTCAGAAATAGAAGAAGAACGATAGTCAAGTCTAAATGATACTAGGAAACCAAATCTATTTCAACATTTTCATCAATACAGATAAATGCATCACAGTAATTTTAAGCCGTTAATTGCATTTAATGACTGTTAGGAAAAGTAAACACGTATAATGAAGATTTTACATGTCTTCACTGATATATTGATGGCCTGATATATTTACTTGAAGGATGGCACACTGGCAAAGCCAGAGATTTGTTCATTTTCTGATGTTGGTGTTACTTTGTAATGTGAGCATGGTTTCTCTTTGAAATATTGCTACACACTGCACTGCAAAAAGATAATGTATCAGCTGTAATGTTATGTATGTCAATAACGTCGGGTTCCTTTTAGATTCCATCCTAAATCTAGTATGAAATTGTACCAGGAAAACTGGAAACACTGGTCAAACAGAAATTTCCATTCAAGGCACTAGATGAAGTAAACGAGAGTTGTCCATTTAAGAAAGTTTAAGAAACGTTTGCAAAGGGCTCCTCTGTAAGACTTTTAAATGCGATTATCTTGGAATACAACAGTAATACAATATATATGTCAGATATACATAATAATCAATATAACGTGCACGAGTATAAAAAAGAAATCGACTAGCTGCGATGACTGCTGTCGCATTTTAAAAATCACCCCATTTTTAATTGTTGACCAACAATCCTACCAGACATTAAAATCGCTGACAGGTACCGCACTGCACCTGAGCCACAACCGCGTGTCACGTGACGAAAGACCGAAAAGGCGCTGTCCCTTTAACACGCGATCTTCCCTTTAATGCTTCACCTGGCCCCACCTGGAGCGCCGCCGGTCTACTGGAGTTTCGCAATAGAAACCCCGCAGTACGCGCTCTCGTGGTCATTTTCGTATTTCCTCCTTTACGCTGAATACAGAGCTCGGTAAGCTTGTCAGACGTTTATATTTTCCATTCAGGGGACTTTTCCGAAGGTTTTGTTCGGGCTGTAGGGTTTTACGCTAGTTAAACCAGGCTGCTATCTTTATTGCTGTTGAGTTTTTCTTAGGTACGATAGAGTTGGTTACTCGGTTGCTGATATCGGTTGTAAGCCGTATTGTAGGCCGACAAGTCCGAACAAATGATCGTTTTCATTGCGTCAGTAATACCCGGAGTAGGATGTGACATAAAATAACGTTGTCAGTGGTCTGTTGTCCTAATCGTGTGTAGGAGTATGAGACCATTAATCTAGGAATGTTTTGACAGCTTTATAAAAGTCTTGTACACAAACAATCACCAGTGTTGGTTTTCTCTAAGCGTTTAAAAGCAACAGTTATTGAAACGAGAATTCCTCAGCCCGTAGTAAGTTGTTGTTTGACATTTTTGTTTCCCCCCACAGTGAGAAATGTAAAGTTTGTTGTTGACACAGGGCTCTGAATCTGGACATTGAGAGTACTTTAGCCCGACATGTTGGGACACACAATCAGGAACTAACCAAACTGCGTGACTGGGAGGAAGTCGACCTGGAGTGAAAACGTGCGGACTTCACAAAATGACTGAAATCCTGTCTGTGAGTGCGAAGCCAGATGAACAAGTCCCCCAGCCCATCGGCGTCATAGTGCAGCCCAAGGCTCGACTGGAGAACGGGCTGGAGGAAGACGAGGAGGAGACGGAGCGGGAGGCATGGGACGGAGAGCAATGTGTCACCTCAGCCAGGTTTGAGCCCAGCACTCTGCCCTGCCGGGGGCCCAAAGAGATGGCGGGTAAAGAGCAAGAAGGGAGTGCACTCTTCGGTAAGGAAGGGATGGTGGAAAAGACGGCAGCAGAGGAGGACGGGAGGAGCCTCGACTCTGGGTCCGTACACGTAGGCCGGGAGAGCAGGACGGAAAGCGAGAGGGAGCTGGGCCTGAAGCAGAGGCTCCTGTCGGACGGCTGGCATGAGAAGGAGAGGAAGCTGGGGATGGACAGCCGGGAGAAGGGCGACGGCGGCACGGGGGAGGGGGGCGCGGCGGGCAGCCGGAGGAGCAGCGCGCCCGGGAAGGCCGCTCAGGCCTTCGACCCCAACGTCACCATCCTGCAGCTGCCCAAACAGCGGCACACCCTGGGAGACGGCTACCCCCTGCTGCAGGACGACGGGGCGTATCACGACTGCCACGGCTCCCAGGGGGCTCCGTCAGATTGCTACTACTATGACAAAGCAGACAAGCCACACGTGTGTAAGTGCACCGCATACATGTCCGTCCTTGATCCCCTCGACTAAGCTAGCTGTCATTACAGTCACTGATAGGCCGCTCTGGTACGGATATGGTAGAATATCTATAGTGTCCCAGTAGGCATCAAAATGAATGCAGCTGTTTTAAGCATATCCTCCTACACATCCATCCAGCGCTAAATGCTAGTGCTCATTCACGGTGAGCCTGAAGCCACTAGTGTGACTCGCTAAAGCGTTAATGTGGTGAACTCCGTCGGTGCAGCTCCTCAGTGGGGCTCCGTGGGTGATTGTTGGTGACTCCGTCTCTCTCTGTCTCGGCAAGCCTACAGCCGCCGCGTGGCCAGCACCCTGAAAGCCGCCGCCGGCGTGATTTCGGCGGCCCTGATCTTCCCGGTCCTCGTGTGGGGTGGTTACGCCTTCTTGCCTTTTGACGCCCCGCTGCTCAACACTGCCCCCGAGAGGCTGGTCTACACGTTGCGCTGCTCGGTCTTTGCCCTCGTCCCCGTCGTCTTGGGTGAGGAAGCGAATCGTGTTGCCTTGGCGACCTTTTTTTTTTTTTTTTTTTTTTTTGCTTGTGGGTCTCCCGGATAAAAGTCACAGCGATTTGTCTTTTGCTTGTCCCCCTTGCAGGTGTTCTGGTTCTGGGTGTGTCCCAACTACGGTTCTGTCATGTGGAGCCGATGTACGAGGGTCAGGCGGAGCCCAGGGCGGTGGCCGTCCATCGGCACTTCATCCACGACTCCATCTCCCTTTTCTTGCTCTACTTCCTGCAGCTGGCTGTCATGGCAACGTACCTGAGTCAGAAGTGTCTGAAGCTGGTGCCTTTGCTGACCATTATGTTTTCCTTGGGCAGGTAATTCGACATGAACCCTTAGGTCTGTTGCGCGTTGGAGCGCTCGTTATTAGAAATGCATGCCGCGACACGACTTGGAATAGTCAAATTTGTCCACAATCAACATAAACCTTGTGATTCACAGCTTGTTTGACAGCTCCAGGGGTAATCCCGGGTTTACTGGGACTTATGTTACAGCTTTTTGTTTCATATTGGAACGCCACAGTTAGTCTGGAGTTACATTGGAGTCATTGTGTAGACTGGTGCGAAGTGTATAGTGTATCGTGGTATTACCCAGAGGTGCAGTCTGTATGCTGCTGTTCCTCTTCTGCCCCGCAGGCTGGTCTACTGGCTGTTGGCAGCTCTGGGCGGAAACGGGGCCCGAGGCATCGGCTTCGGCATGTCCTTCCTGCCCGTGCTGGCCATGCTGGGGGCCAACTTGTACTTCATCTTCACGCTGGAGGCCGGGGGCAGCATCTTCGCGGTGGAACCACCGCCCGAATCGGCCGAGGCCCCCCGCCTGCGTTTCTGGGGCTAGAGCGCGGGAGCGTCGAGACCCCCGGAGAGATGCGGGTGAATTTAGCCACATGACTCTTCCGGGTTCCTGGGCTCCACAGGGGTGAGATGCAGCCCAACGGTACGATGTTGCGCAGAACGGACAACCTGCAGAACCGGAAAGTGAATACGGAATACAAGAGCGATGGTGGATCCGGAACCATTTTCTCCATGTGGAAATTGCTTAGCGCTGTACGATTTGCATTTGTAAAATTACTGTATCTGGGGGAACCTGCTGCGTTAGGGCTGTTATCTATCACACGTGTGACAGAAACTGGACACTCCTGGACTGTAATTACACACCCTGAGGGATATTGCTTCCTCTCTCCTGTGGTTTCTGTTAATTGGTATTTAAGATGAGATGTTTTTCGAAGAGATGGAGAGTGGGGTCCTTTTTTGGGGAAACCACTCATTTCTCATTTTAAGTGTAAGTGTAGCACTGTACAGTGGAGTATCCAGCCTGTCATTCAGGTCTTCTGGTCTCTTGAGTCTTCATGAAATTCAGCAAGTCTGAATCCGCTATAAATAAACAAATCTGCGGATGGGGAAAAATGCTTTAACCCATTTCATGCCACTGAACGATGATCAAAAACAGTGCAGGAATCAAAGAATTTGACACGTAGCAACAATTCTGCTATATTAAGCACTTTTGTTACTGCATGATTGCCGCCGCTGCCTTCATTCTGTGTTTTTGTTTACTTGATCTTTTTTTCTTTGCATATGTAATGCTTCGCTGAAGTATAAGAACTGATTAAAATGAGAGAAATATTGGATTTTCCAGAAGTGTTTATTCATTCTTATTTATAGTTTTGCACACAGCCTATGTTATGTCATTTTATGGATAAACGAATCGTGAAACTAGAAGGACTACGAACATACAAATGTCTGGTGGGGCGCTTACGTCACACCGCAAACAAGACAAACAAGTTTAATAACTGTCGGAGGGCAGAAAGTTTGCCATAAATCTCATGTGCGTCCACCTGGTGGCGCATTGACTAGGGAGTGAAGCGCCGTGGGAGTACCCTTCGGATAGCCGTGCCACGACGGGGGGGTTACATTAAAAGCTGTTAAGTCGGGGTCGTAAACACTCGTTGCCACTGTACCCTTAATGTAGCGCGATCGGAAAATGGCAACCTCGCAGGGGCGAAGGAAACATTGTGCTTGCCTGCTTCGGATCCGAGAGAACTGCCCGTTCCGCAGACTACGGAAAGGCAGATGCTACGGTAAGACCTTAGTAATGAACGGCTAGGTCCTATCAGTTATATAACAGCGTATTAAGTACTTCACCATTTTGGGATATTCATCAGAAAAAAGTGTATAGTTGTGACGTACCACTGCCTGGTACCCCGATCAAATACATTATAAAAAAGGGTGATACGTGTTCTTTTAGGGACTTTTATGCTGGACTTGTCCAACAGTGAATACAAAATGAACAACGGGTACTGTTCACTAACGAAAATCGAGAATTGCTTGTGGTTAGCTTGGTGTGCTTTGGTTAGTAGTAACTTGTTGTTGTGAAAGCTTTTACACACGCGTAAAGAACAGCTACTTTGTAAGTGAAAGGTGGATCTCTACCTAGACGGCGTAATCATTGTGTGCGAAGCCTGGAGCATTAACAGATAACCTGTTATTAAAACGCTGTTATAAATATGATACATTGTAACAGAAGCAGAAGTGAGAGTCGTGACTCTCCAAGTTCCGACTTCATGTGGGAAGTTAGAAAGAGCCATTTTATTTGCTAAAACGAGAGATTGCTCCGCTTTTATATACACCTTAAGCACTGGAATGTGTTTCTGCACTAAGCAGACTGACATGAAGTCCATGGTCAACACATATAGGCTACTGAGCGTGCCAGAAACATTTTATTTAGGTCTATATTATCTTGTATCATATAAGTATTATGATTGTGACTTTGCTCACAAAGAGATGATTGGTCGAATAATCGATGTTCGGCTGTCGCCGCAGACATCCAGAGCGCCTCGGTGCAGCACTGGGCGCAGCTCGATGGCAGCGCCACGTCGTCTCACGTCGGGCGTGCAGCCGCCGAAGTCCCTCCGGAGTCCCATTCCCAAAGCGACATGTGTCTTCCCGCTCCTCAGATCCACCTTCCACAAGTGGAATTCGGTAATGTCTATAAGTCACATAATTATTTCTTTTTGGCAGGAACTCAACATGATCAAGAACCAAAGTCAAGAACCAAAACGTATGCCCCATATTTTACAATGTAATTCCTTACCACATGATAATTTAAAATTATTTGCATGATTTGGTTTGATTCCTCACTGACCAGTGCAGCATAATTTATTCTTAAGCAGTAACGAACTACATATGTGTGAAATATATGAGTGATGGTGAGGAGTCACATTACAAGCACAACAATTATGGGTGCCCTTTAACGCCTTTTTATGGTGAGATGGAGGAGAGGGTGATGTCTGAGCAACTGCCCCTTTTTGATCATCAATAATCACGCAAAATTGACCAAGGGGATAACGCCCCGCAATGACCCAGTTCTGACGCCCCCCTACAACCCCTGCAGCTGTAGACCCAGGCGACGTCGAGTGCTCGCCCAAGCCCCTGGGGCCCCGCACTGTGACCGTCCCGGGCCCTGTGCTCCTGAGTCTCCCAGCAGCTCACCCTCATCAGCACCTGGTCGCACAGCCCTGCAACGGCAGCATGGGTGAGGAGTGAGACCTCCTGGCTCCAGTCCCGCGCTTAGCCTCTCACCACTTTCTCTAAAGTGAAAAGTTGTCGTTGTTGAAACACCACAGCACACAACGGGATGCCTTCTCCGCATTTAAGAGACATAGCGGGAGGGGGGGGGGGCAGCTATCTTGCTCAGGGTGTTTCGGTGGTACCTTGCTGGTCGGGGATTCAAACCAGCAACCTTTCAATGTCAACCACACTTCTCTAACGTTAGGTCGCCACTAACTGGCTACTCCATGGTATTGCAACGGATTTCAGTTGCTTGCCACCAGAGCTCTGTCTCTCCCCTGCCCGCCACCCCATGACTCTACCATCTTGAATCCATCTAACCAATGCATCGGTTTCGTTTCAGAGGTAGACGGTGGCATAGACCCAGAGACAGGAGAAGCCCTAGAGTGATGAAGAGCAGACGTTCCTCCTGGACACTCAGCACTATAAACGTGCACAGATATGACAGCTTGTCGTCTGCGTTATCCCCCCCCGTTTAGTGTGCAGCGCTTGCGTATTTATGGTGAGAAGTTTCCCTCTGCTGATCCCCTCTGCCTGTTTTATACACCTTCCTGTCGAGACACTGGGAATGTCCGCACACTCTTCCTGGGAATTTTCACC
>JAABNY020000136.1:14416174-14431949 GCA_015164015.2 Brevimyrus niger
GGCTCTTTTGGAGTTAAAATATTGGAAGAAACCTTTACTGTCATCCTTAGCCTCCAATGCAATTTTTCTTTCTACATACAAACATAATTACGAGCAGCACATTTCCAGGGGCTGCTGAAAAAACTTTTTAAAGAACATTTTTGAAAAGGTAAGATATTTAACAATTCTGCAGGCTTTAGTGGTTAGATAAATGCATTTATAGCTGAAAAAATGAAAACGAATCAAGTGAACCACACATTTAACACAGGCCGATTTGCCTTTTTCGTGAAAGTTAATCCAGAGTTAACTTGTATTATGATTAATTTCGGCAAGCAATTATTGAATTTTGATTGACTAAGAGTGAACATTGACCAATATTTAACATTAACAACAACACTGAAGTAACAAACTATCTCCCCCCACCATAGATGTGACTAAGGCAGATGCTACAACAAGTGTTGGCGGTGCTGGCTGAGGGGGCTGGGGGGGGAGGTGAGGGAAGTAGAACTTAAAGCGCCAGACAGCCCATAAAAACAGTTGAGCAACAGGGACTTTTCCAAAACTCTAAACAATGCTTTATTCTGCAACAGCAACATTTAGTACATTAAAGTAATATTTCATAATCATAAAGAACAAAGTGCCAATATACAAGAATAAGCACCAGCTCAGAGCAAAAATATATTTCAATTTATTAATATTCCATTGGAAACAAACAGTTCACTCCTTTATAACCCATATTCAAAACCTTTAAAATAGATTAGCAAAAGTCCATCTGAATTTGTCTTTTCATGTACAAACTTTATCCTTCTATCTGAGCAACAAACTCCTTAAGTAGAAAAATACCAAAAACTCTTAAAATCCCTCTCATTCCTGGATTGGACTGGAGACCAGAAACTAACATTATACCATCCTAAGCAATCTGGAATTTAAAAATTGCAACAAAGCCCACTAGTTAGTTGCTATATACTGAACTCAAACAGGTCTATGACCTCATCAGGCTTTTCACACACTGTGCTCTTGAAAATTATTTTCAATGGATACCTCTTAGCAGATACCTAAAGTGCGGGAACCGGCAGTGTTAAATGAAAAAGACGAGGGAACAACGTAAATCAGGGTGCAACTGTGGACCTACGACTCTTTTCTATTGCTGGAAGGTACAGTGGTCAGATAGGCTGGTCCTCGGAGCCACATGCGAGGGCGCCCAATGGGAAGCGGGGCCTCCACAGAGTCACGCGGCCTTGGCTGTTAGTTGATTGGCTCATAGCCCTGTGGGACGGAGCGCTGCTTGCGGACGCACACGATGACCCCACCCAGGAGGATGAGGACCAGGGGAATACCCAGTCCCAGGGCCATGATGCCGATAACCAGGGCAGAGAAGGACTCCACGGGAGGTGAACCCAGCCCCACCAAGAGGGTCCTAAAGAGAGATCAGGCACACGAGTTACTCACTTCGACGTCGACTATCACGCCGCAGGTCAGCTAACAAGGAAATACAAAGCTAGCTAATCATTTTGATTATTGGACACTATTTTTAAAGGCCTCCCCAAGACAATTACAAAGTTACACAGTGAGCTACAGCAAAACTCATTGTTCAACTGCTAGCCAAAGTGAGGGGGGGGGGGTGACTTGACTTAGAGCACTGCATCCTGATTTGTGACGGTGAAATCAGAGGCCAATGTGTCCAGAAAGGATTTGTAATAAAAATGTAAATTCCAACGACGGGAAACGATATTTATTTGGGAGGCTGTGCTACTTCATACAAATATTGGTTTAGATATGGATGCAGTGGGACGGAGTATTCTGAAGGGTTTACCAGCTGAGGTAGTCAGTGGTGTTGTAGAAAGGGTCTCCCGCAATGCTGAAGGTCACGTTGAGCCCGCGGGCACTGTAACCGTCTCCAAAATATGCCAAGACGAGGTCGGAGGCGGGCAGCCGGTCCACGGGCATGAGGTGAGAGTGCCGACAAGGAGTGGCGTCATTAAGCACGGGGGTTTCTGAAAGGTAGGCTACTGGCTTCCACTGGACATATCCGAGAATGGGTGAAGTAGCGTTGAGGGGACGAGACACCCACTGTGACACCTACGGAAGGGAGAATGGTCACAGCCGGGGTCAGATGACACCCCGAGAACAATTGAGGGGTACAACTAATTTCAAGCCGCCTGAAATCATCAATATGGGATGAGTGTAACTTACTTGGAAAATGGAGGGCGTGTACTCATCGTCGATGGACCTCAGTGTCTCAACTTGGCTTGACAGTTCTTTGCCATCGATGTGCTGGAGCTCGAGGACAAAGCGGGAGAAATTGGACCTCCCCGTTACTCCCTTTAGCCAGAACCGCACCTGAGAGGCATTGGCGTTGTGAAGCAGGCGCGGCCAGGCCGGGCCACGCCCCTCCGACTCAAAGGCGGAGAACTGTGGAGGCAGATGAGTGAAACCAGGTGATGCAAGAGCTTCCAACAAGTGAAACCCAGTATATTATTCACACTTGAAAGAAGGGACTATGGAAGCATAATGCATTCACCTGGAAGAAAAAATATTACTCATAAAAACAGGATCATCATCTCAATTCAGAAAAAAACATTGCTTGTAAAAACAAAATGATTACATCATTCGTCCGGAAAAACAACCCTCCCCCCCAGATGAACGCTATACACTTCCGTAGGGGATGACACTTTTTTTGTGCTAACATTTTATCTTGTATAGATAAAAATTAAACTATTCACCATTTTAAAAGTATACCAAAATGGCCAGGGAAGGAGTTCACTGAAAGAGAAATTTCCCGTAATCTTAAAACAGTGAAAAGGCTGATTACCAGCGTCAGTGGATAACCCACCAATGAAGTGTCTATAAGGCACCCAGGAAAGGAGCACTCTCACTGGGCAAATCTACGCTTACCTCATAAGATGAGTCTTAGCCTGGGTTTATTAGTAAGTTTGACCAAAGACTTATTAGTATTTGGCTGCGAATGGAAATTCTGTAATACGGTAAATTTGGAACAGGCAGTCATTTTTTTGTGTGAATGGACGACATACTTTAAAGTTTGCTCGGTTGAGAGTGCAACACTTGTTATTAATTGTTTCTTTAGGTTTTTATAAGGTTTCTAATAACTTTGTTAACATAGCTTGCATTACATGCATGTTATTTGAAATCTGACATTCGTATCGGTTAGTAAATCTAAATAATCAAATCTAAAATTATATCAGCCAATTTTATTGGTTATCAGAATATTTAACATCAGTCTTGAGGCTTCAGTGGATAGTGCAAGAGTAACACTCACTCCCAGACAGAAGGAGCCATTATGGAAAGTTTCCGTGGGACCCTTTCCACAAAGCTGGGCGGTGTGGGTTGTGTAGTTGAGGGTTCTGTTGAGATCCACCCAGGTAAAGTTCTGGAGGTCGTAGGGTGGAAAGAAACTGGAGGGGGGCAAATGTGTGGGATCCGCCGTGTCGTTTACATCGTCGTACTCCCACAGCTACGAAAGGGAGAGAGAAGATGAATTTGCAGCAAGCTTGCCGCATGCCCACGTGTCTTCATGGAGTCATTGCATAGTTGTGTGTGTTGCGTTTGGGAGCTAAATTCAAGATCCAGAGACCACACCGAAATGAATAAGGAAAGAAGAACCACCATAAAGACATACAAAAGTACAAAAGGAAGAATGGAGAATCCACTTACTCTAGTGAAGACCAGTGCACTGCTATAGTGGACACTATTTTCTGGTTCTATCTCCAGGCTGCCAGAGAGGTTGCCTGAAAGAAATTTAAGCCAGTCCACCTTCAAAGAGGAAGAGGACGAGTTGGTGTGCACCAACAGCACTGCGGGAGCCCCCTGGCTGCTGAATATAAAATGCAGGGTGTCGTTGTTTCCTGTTGCCCTCACATGCAGCAGATTAATAACACCCAGATGGGCAGTATGTGAAGAGTTTAAACCTGGGTTCAACTCCAGAGACACCTAAGGTAGAGAAAGTCAAATTACTGAATGACAAATATTCATTTTGGTTCAGGCATCAAGGACAAGGTCCGAGAGGGAAAGGGAATCGTATCAAACTGTTAACCGATTCGTTATTTACCCAAGGCATGAATATTTGTGTTTTATCACCTGATATCTGCAGTCCCACAATAGCCGATATCTACCATGAATGATTCACAGTATGTCAGTCCCCCAGGTTTGTGTTCAAACATTAATAATCAATTTTGTCTGGACCGAACTGGCATTTAGTTACGTTACTCCGAATTTAGAAAAGATCTTGATGTTGATGTTAACTTGCGACTCGTTAACTGAACCGGTACAGTTTTACCCAGTGATCGAAACTTACAAAAATAACAGTAACAATCTATTTTAAGTGCTAACGCAGCCAGGCAGCTATCGCTTCTACGCAGGAATAACAAACAGCGAAAGCCAGCGCCAGCCATTACTGTATCTATGGCTCTAAAGACGATTAAGCTGAAGGTCGCTCCTTTTTACCTTCCGACGGTAAGTGTCGTCTCGGCCGAGGAAAGCAAAAGCTGGCCGCGCAAGAAGCGGCCAAATGAAAAGAGACAGCAGTAAGGCAACGGCCGTCGCCATGTTTAGTTGCGGCCGGGGAAGCGCCGAGTCACGTGACGTTGAACCGCGTGATTTTTGGTCAGCTGACACAGATGCGGCGCCGCATTTAACGGCGAGCCCATCTACCCCGTCCCCAAATCACCAGATGCAAACCCATTAAAACGCATCAGACGTTAGTCTTTGAAGAAAAGTTTATTAACAATGCAAAGGGAGGAAAAGGAGCAAATAACACTAACAGGGCATGGAAGTGCTCGGGTGTCAAGAGACAGGGTCCAGACTGACACATGCTAACCTCTTGCAGTCTTAAGAGTCGATGATAAACGGTATTATATTGTGCCACAATTACAGAATGCAAGAATAACCCAATTGTGATGCACAAGTCAGCTGATGGTTTAAATTAACACCATGGTCCCACATCTACGAAACTTTTGTAAACTTTGTTCTAGACGAATCTTCATACATTTTGGAATTGTTGGTTTTCTAGCTTGGAACTTTTGATCAATCACTTTTACCTATTTTGTGGGACGCCAGAAACACTAACTTAAATACTCCTTTTTGGGGAAATCATGCACAATCAGAGATGGTAAAGAATTATTCTGATGCGTTTGAATAAAAAAACAACACACTTCGAAAGAAAAATGTAGTCAGGAAAACATTCTCGTTTTTATTTAGTTTATATTTCAGGTCATATTTCCCAGCCAAAGACAGACTTGCACAAACTGCACGAACGTTTCGCATAGCGGACACATCGGACGGGATTCAGACCCACGTCCCTCATGTCGACTCTGTGTTCACGTCTCTCCAGATGACACCCTGGTCTCTACACCCCTCCCAAATCCCACTACTCTGCACTCTGCTCCCCGCCAGCCTTGTCATCACCGCCTTTCTTCTTGTGTCCAGAAACGATGTCATCGATACGGAGTAGCAGAATGGCGGTCTGCAAACGAAGAGAGGGAAGTCACGAGAAAGGAATAAAGTCAAAACAAGAAGGGCCCCAGGAAGCACCTTTTCCCCAACAGGGTTAAAGTATCATGAAGTCAAACTTAGTCATGGTGCTCTTTAGGAAAACAGCTTTGCATCCAATCTAGAATCACTGACGCAATCACTCGGACATAGGTAAAATGCAGCTCAATTTAAATAAATAGGAAAACGGTTTATTGTTCAAATCATCAAAATATGATATACAACTTTAAATCTAACGGTTTTCATTGGAGATGGTTCTGCGATCTGGGGAATGGAGAGTCGAGCAGCAGAACTCCACTCTGTTATGGCGTAAGGAGACAAACACAAAGGCGACAGTGTAGGACCAGCGGAGGGACACCAGGCTGACCTCCACAGCAGTCTTGTACGTCTGTGCCTTCACAGCCAGCGGCTCACAGATTCCCAGCTCAGTCATGTCCGCCAGGGCACCAGTCTCGCCGTTCACCCCCCATGATAAGTTGTCCTTCAGGGAGTGTTTTGCCTGGAGAAGAGGGGGGGGAGCAGAACACTTACCATCAATGTGGGATCACAAGATACCACACAGTTTGACACCGTCTCCTAAGCGTAGCTGAACCAAGATATATTTTATCAAGAGATAAAACAGAGCCTAAAAGATCTGATTTTAGTCACTAACTTAAATTTTGCTAAAATATGTATTTATGGTGTTTCACTTTTGGACGACAGTACAAACATTTAAACAAACTGCCCGGAAACAGTATTTAGATGTTTTCTTTTTGCAATCAGGAAGCAAACCTGTTTATTTCCACAGCTCTGCGGGAGGACTCACCCTCAGGGAGGTAAGGACACGGATGGTGCTCGCTCCACAGTTCTGGATCAGGGTGCGGGGAATGACCTCCAGGGCCTGGGCCACGGCGCGGTACGGCCACTGCTCCACGCCGGTCAGGGTGCGCGAGTGCTCCGACAGGCGATGCGACACGGCCATCTCCACGGCCCCGCCCCCCGGCAGCAGGTGGGGGTCCAGCAGCACGTTCCGGCACACCTGCATGGCATCCTGCAGGTTGCGCTCCACTTCCTGTTGGTGCGGAAAATGCAGGCCGTCCCGGTCAATCCCGCTAGATTATCAGCAGCGTCACGTCGTAGTGACAGTTCAAACAAAATAGCTGGTTGCCCCACTGATGAGCCCCGTCGAGCCCCCCCCGCCCCCATCGTCCTGCTGCCACCCTTCACTCACAGCCAGAATCTCCTTGCTGGCCCCCCTCAGCAGGATGGTACAGGCTTTGGGGTCCTTGCACTCGGTGATGAAGGTGAAGTACTCATCGCCGATCTTCTTCACCTCGAACAGCCCCGCCCCCGTGCCCACATCCTCCTCCTTAAGCTCGTCTGTCCGACTGGCGATCCGGGCCCCACACGCCCTGGGGGAGGGTCGCCGTCCAGCGTCAGCGACGGCCAGACGAGGGAAAGGGTTCGAAGACTAAAAGGCCGAGCGGCTTTGGGTCCCCGAAGGGAGGGGCGTACATGGCTCACCCACCTGGCAATCCTGTTGTTGTCAGTCTTTTTGACACGGCGGATGGCGGTGATGTTGGCCTTCATCAAATAGTGCTGAGCGAGATCTAACCGGGGAACGAAACCGACCAATTTTAACACAAATGCGAATAGCTGCAGTGCTATGGGTCCATCCACCAGCCGCCTCGATCTGCCGCTCACTCTTACTTCCTACATACATCCACATGTGTGGTGGCCTTAATGAGGAGCAGCTGACATTCGGCCGAAGGCCTCTACGCGGCCGTCGGAGGGCGGATGGGGAGGAAGGGTAATCGTGCCGCCGTACCGGAGATGCCCTTCTCCGTGAAGATGAGGTCGGGCTTCAGGCGGATGATGTCCTCGCAGATCTGCTGGATGTATTCTTCCTCCATCTGCAGGATTTTTGCGAAGTCTTCCTCACGCGTGATCTCGATGTCTGTCTGCAGAGAGAATCCGAAGAGGGCCCTGCTTGTCACATCCTCGGTACCCCACAGACACACACACACACTACCTCAACGGGAAAAGAGGGTCTAGATACGGGGGCATTGGGGAAGTTTAGAAAGATCCTGGACACCCATCTGAAGCTAAACCACACTAACGAGAGAAACGGAGGCATGCATGTGCTATAACACTGGATATCTGTTTGCACAAATCTTATTCTGTATTACTTAGCATATGTATTACTTAACACATTTGCTTTGTCTGCGCCATATATTCTGAACTACCCCATGTACATCTTTGCACACAACTATAATTTATATTTATCATTGATTCATAACTTCTTGCGTCTGTACACATTTTATTTGCGCCGGATTAGAGGCTAGCTGCGAGGCGTACCTGGCTCTCGCCCTTCTTGTACTCCAGGGAACAGTCTAGCAGCACGATGCGCGGGTTCTTAATGAGGCGCCGCATGCGCGGGTGCGTCACGTCCTTGTTCACCATGACGCCCTTCAGCACACGGGAGTCCTCGATGATCCCACCGGGAATCTGCGTGCGAAAAACACGTCAAGGCACCTGGGAACACGTTTAAAATGCCGGGGGGACCAAACCTGGAACGTTTACTCGTGAAAACAGAAAGTTAATTACAATAACTGCAGAATGGGTTTCCAGTATACATCATAAGATCGGTCTACCGCTTCGTGTCTGAGGCTTGCCCATACCTTCTCCACCTTGGCGTACTTCTTGATGTCGATCTCCTTGCGCCCGTTCTCCTCCAGTTCCACGGTGCGCACGGCGTCCAAGGCGATGTTGCAGGCCAGGTCTGACCAGCGGCTAAGCGCTTTGGTGTTGATGGCCGAGTTGATGATCTTCAGCATCATGTCCCGGTTGTTCACGTCCACGGGGGTGCTGCACCGGGGTAGAGGAAGACGGCAGGTTAGTAGACGGACAGAGAAAGGGCACGGGCCCTGAAAGAGATGGATGAGGTGAAGCTGGAGAAAGCACCGAGGACCCAAGAACGAAGCTGGTTGGTGGAGATACAGTTGCAGCAGAAAGGAGAGCTGTAGAGCGGCAGAGGGAGAGGTTGCAGACCTGGTTTCCTTCAGCAAGTTGAGCATGTCCTCCAGGGCCTGTCTGTAGGCGCTGATCACCACTGTGGGGTGCATCTGCTGCTCCAGGAACTGCTCTGCCACAGCAAGCATCTCGCCAGCTGAGGAGAGCCACAGAACGGCATGAGACGAGCCTGACCTCCAGCAGTGCCATGGCACAGAAGCCGGCCAGAGTACCCGTATACATGTTATGAATGTGTGGCCCTCTTTCAAATCAGAAGGGTGAGCTTATTTCTCACTGCGGCAGCGCGCGCGCAGTGGACGGCCCGCGCCAGCGCGCTCACCCAGGATGATGACGGAGGTGGTGCCGTCTCCAACTTCCTCATCCTGCGTGCGGCTGATCTCAATCATAGACTTGGCTGCCGGGTGCTGCACCTGAATCTACGAAGACAGACGGAGGCTTGCTATTGGCCGGTCCGGTTGGGAGCTCACTCTTATAATAGCCAACGAGTAGTCGGCACCACGGAGTCATCAAAACGGGGGGGCCTCTTACCTCCCTCAGGATAGCGTTCCCATCGTTGGTCATTACGATGCCACCCATGGGGTCGAGAAGCATCTACAGATGGAAGAGAAGCATGAACAGGGCCGAGCCACAGCAGCACCAGCCAGCCGATCGTCGTACCAGAGAAATTATTTCGTGAAGAGTGTTTAAAACAAGATCTACTTTTGAAAAAACAAACAAAAAAGAGAAAAGAGAATCTAAAGGAGATTCCACTTAAAAAAAAAAACAGTTTCTTACATAATCCAAAGTATCCATCATTTCATTCTGCACTTAAAAGTGCCGCAGTTTTAACATCTATTAACGCACATACCTTCATCATAGCTCTTGGTCCCAGACATGTCCTGATTACATCCGCTATTGTCTGCATTGCAAAAACAAGAAGAGCATTCGTTATGTTTACCCAGCAGAACCCCCAGAATGATAAGTCATTTTCCCCCAGTCTTTGAAGTTCTGAGAAAAACAGGCACGGACGCTTCCACTGCCTGCATAACACTGGTTCCCATAGGTTTTATATGTTGTTGGCAGGTCAGCGTTGTGAATGGGACTGTCCTGATTTCCCCTTAAAATCCAACAGCATATAACCAAGTCCTACTGCAATTCATATCGTCGTGCCAAACATAAGGCAGTGTTGCAAAATACACAGAAATATACAATTGTAACGATCACAGGCTTAAAAAACGAATGGCAAAATTAATATATAATCACATCACCTTTGCTGCATTGATATTTCCCGTTTGAACCTTGCGCCCAGACTCCCGTTTTACATTCTGGCCTGGAATGAAGCAGGAGAAATTGAATCAGTCACATAAATACTTTTATTAATTAAGACAACATTCCTGATCCATGCTAGGCAAAGTCTGTCTGTTACAGTCATAAGGTGTTCAGCTGAACAGAATGTTTGCCTTGTTGGAACTGCAATAAATTCCTGGAAGTTCTTAGTGTAAAATTTGATATATTAAATAACCATTTAGAATTTCAGCAGTGCAACATAGCAAACAAGCCAGAGTATGTTTTTGTATTAAAGCACATTTAAAACATAAAATGAAAGGAAGATTTAGCGTCTGATTGCTTTCAAATCTGAAAAACGGCATTTAATATTAGACTGCAATAAATGTATGCATTCTGATAAGAAAGTGGATGACAGATTTGAGGACTGAATGGATTCATCAGCCTAATAATGCATCATTCGTAGTGGAAAACTCATGTCAACAAAGCATGTGCTTTACTTCGTAGACCCAGGGGCCTAACTAACAGCAAGCCATCTTCAACGTAGTTGTATGGTACTGGGCCACAGTATAAATTTAATTTCCATTCCCATCAAACTGATAGGGTTAAGTTTTATCAATACATTTGCGGAGTTTCCGCAATACATTTTGCAATAAAAAGCATGTCTGCTAGAGGAAAAGTCAAGCCAATCATCACCTTTGGACTAGAAATCTCAACTTGAAAAGGATGGGGAGGCAGTGAAGTTAAAAATAACCGCAGGCCCTGCAAAAGCAACTGGCATAGGCTTCGACCCATAAAGAATAGCGCAAATAGACAGATTTTAAAGCGTGAAGTGACAAGGTATTAAGGGCTAATATGTTGCATAAATTGGGGCGACACCGGACAGTGCAAACCGTTGCTGAATGTAGCCAGTATCAGGATTGCAGTAACAATGACAGGCATATTTGCCGAAGTCCCCATACTGATCCGTTAGCATTAGCATCAGACAACGTAACGGAAATTAATGGAAGTCGCTCAAATTTCTAGACATTTCAACTGCGGTGCCGCTTAAATGAAAGAAAGCGATGCATTTATAAAATGTCGCATTAAGAAAATAGCTACACGTACATTTACTGGACTACTAATTTGCCTTGGTTCACTCCCTCCTTCCCGTTACCTTAGATATGGCGGTCATGCTTGCCTGGAAGAAAATTATTTCGATCTAGACGATTATCGGAAACGGATTATGGTTGAGAGAATAACAGCCTAGTATTGAAATATATTTAGTTAGGGGCTACAATGAAGAGCGCTAAGCCCAGGGCCCAATTCACGCCTTACCCTACTTAGCTAACTGCGTGCTGCTGTAAGTAGTATCAGCTACATAAAAATGTATGAATGTAACACGTTATCTGGAGTTTTCTATATTAATAACTTGTAAGAGAAGAAATTATTTATTTTCATGATTACTTACTCAGCACAAGAACCGGTCCTCCCATCATTTTGACTCCTCGTGTGAGACAACCGACTGGAACCTTCTGAGCCGAGCATAAAAAAACGCCCAGTTCTGACGGCACAGAGAAACAGCCAAAGAACCAATGAATAATAGAGTATACTCAACAGACAGCCGATCCAACCAATCAGCGTGGGAGAATAATACGGCAAAGACTACAAGTATAGGTGTTGCCTGCTCGTGTCTTTGTCGAAAAGACCTGCATCGCCATGTGCTTTCAAATCGGTTGAACTGGCAATGTTGGAATACATACAGAAGCATGGTTTTTATACAGACTGTCTATTCCATAAACATGTATGCGTTTTTAACTGCAGAACTACTGAGATATAAAATAAAGACGGTATCAATAGACACGTGCAGTATTCTCCTTCCGTTTAAATCGAATTATGGGGCATGCAGTTTTCTAGAAATTACGGAAGAGGATTAAGGCCACCGTGAAAATATTATTTGAATTCTGACTTTAATGTCAGAATTCAGACTTTTTTTTCTAAACTCAGAATTCTGACTTTAATTAAAGTCAGAATTCAAATAATATTTTCACGGTGGCCTTAATCCTCTTCCGTAAGTAACAGACCCCCCCTGCATTTTCTTGCTGAGCCTTGGAATGGTGACAGAATATTCTGAACTGGCGAAAATTACTAAAACATACAAACTTACTGAACCTGAAGGCATTCTTTTATTGCGTAAAGGTTTATTTTCAATTGGAAAATTGCAAGCAAAAATACACAGGAATACACACAGCCTCTCACCCCAAAAAAAAACTATAACCTTAAGATATTGAGATCTTGAGTTAAAAAAAAAAAAATTCAAGTACTTGTTTTGGTGCAATCCTTCAGAATTAAGAAGCAAAAGATATGTAACAGTCAAGATTTGGTAAAGGACTGAACTTCATGAATAATAACATTAGCTAAAGTGTAGACTGTGTTCAGTTGAATAAACAAGTACTGCAGAGTGCCGTTGTCCCATTTACCTGCAGATAGTAAGAGTGCCAACAGACAAGATGCATTTAGTTGCTACCTTGCATTGGGAGTATTGGGACAACTGGGTAACTGACACAGAACTCCACACACATCTTGGCTGATTGTAGAACCGTCCAGGGAAAATAAATATTATTCATAGATTAATGTAAATGGTGACGTACAATGTCTTCAGTTCTGCAGCGTTTGACAGTTATATACATTCTCTAACAACTGGTTAATTTCTGCAATAACAGCATTCATGACAACATCCATCAATCTTGAGGGCAGAGTCTATCCCAGACAGCATAGGTACAATTTCAACAAAATATAACTTCATTACCAATGGCTGCCTGTCCTATGACAAAACAAGGGTGAAGAATATCTGTGCACGCGACATAGAAAGGCACAGGGAGAAAGTGAGGGGCTAGCTAGCAGTGATCCTCCTTGCAGTTTGTCAAGTCCTTTAGCATTCCTGCTCTGTGCTTCTCACATCTTTATGTGATATTTTACAGCCATCACCACCACATCCCGGCTTTCAGAAAACTTGTACTTGTTCCTATATCGATGACTTTATCCAGAAGATCAGGTGCAACGGATATCCCACCAGTTCCTTGAGAATTTGCGGAGGAATCTGTGCGATTGTGGGTCTAACTGCTGAGCAGGACGTCCTCATCAGAGTTATTTGCACCTCTTCATTACCAATCTGCCTGCCTCTCCTTTCCGCCATCAACCCCCCCCCCCCTCCCTCCTCACAAGTCTTCCCTGGTGGAGCTCAGCACCAAGGGGTGTGTCGCCTCCTTCTTCAGGAAGTTCAGGAAGTCTTCAACGTCCCGACCACCCTAAGGACACAGACATTCAAAAAATGTTAAATATTTTAAATACAGTAAACATTTCAACAAATACGAGCATCTTGTAGCAATGTGTCAGCATTATGATAGCTTCTATTACGGTTACATACATTTAAATGTGCTTGGGTGTCTGTAGGTATTAATACCTCACCTCATATCGCATGGGTGAATCCTTCTTTCCAGCTGGTGAGAAGTAGATTGTTGGGAATCTAATGAAAAAAAAATGTTTTCAGTGAATATTTTTTTAAATTACTATAATTTCTTTAAAACAATTATGCAAAATAGTCCATGCAATTATCACACCCAGAACACTGTTTATTGAGGTTAAATGTTAAGTTTCATAATACATGCACAATTTGACCACGGGAGCATCTACTAAAAGCAATGGGCGATCAAGGCCTCACTCAGGGAAGCAGGGGGACATTGTCAGATGAGGAGACAAACTGCAGGGATGATGAGGAGTATGACGGCCTGGAGCCTTACCCCTGGACATCATAGCCGAGCGGCACATCATTGGCAGTCGCATCCATCTTGGCAACAACAATGTGGTGGTCACCGGACAACTGGGAACAGGAGAACAATCAATAGTGTATGCAGTACACTCATATCTCTGCCCACAGTATTGGTGTTCTCCATATACTCTATAAGCCTAATTAGAAGCCTCACCCGCTCTCCGAGTTCTGCATATTTGGGCTCCAAGTTCTTGCAGTGCCCACACCAAGGGGCGTAGAATTCGATCAGCACATCCTTCGCTGGGTCATTCACTATCTCCTGAAATGTCTCTGCCACCACTACCTGTGGTGTGGAGAACAACAGAGTTGTGAGGAGCTCATGAAGAAATGCTGACTTTCCCCCCCCCAGGGATCAAAGACATTTTTCTAATCGATGGGACAGACCTTGACGGAGCCGCTGTCGGTTTCGGGAGGCCGTTCAGACTTAATGTAGCGCTTCAAACGCCCAGCAAAATAATCCTCCAGGAACCTTTCCAGGGCTTTACCGTCCCTTCTGCAACGCACAACTTTTGTCAGCATGAAAAGCACCTTTTCTTGGGTTCTTCACATCACACTGCCGCTGTACCAAAGACCATGACCGTTGCTATCCAATTTTAGTGCATAGTTGTTAAAGCTAAACAACTAAACAACTGAGCTAAACGAACCATTTCTGGCTTGACACAGATTCATTTAGGCCTTCTGTGCCTTGCGACGCCTTTGTTAAACTTCATGGACCTTGAAGGTGCGCACATTAATTCATCATTTAAAAAAAAATAAAAAATCACAGATGATTAACAAGAAACGCATCTGCAAATAACCAACCTACACGATTACAACCTACAACACACAAGCCATTCTGCCATGCAACTTATTAAGTAACATATAATTTTTTAAATATAATTTTCAAGATTATTTTAAACTTGGCTCCTAAATTCCCCACCCGACTTGCCATCCAAACACCATGGCTAAGAGATGAAGCCTCATTCTACAGAGTGATTCACAGCCCAACACCTATGGGAGCTTTCAACCTAGAAATAGGCGTCATCACCGGGCAGCCATCACAACAGAGCTTTTCCCGCATACTCTCAGAGGGAAACAAATCAGAGGGAAACACATCAGAGGGAAACAATGGAGCGGGGGAAAGAGATACGTTAACATTTCGCCTTTGCTTACCACTCTGAGGTACTGATTTTGGCAAACGCTGCTTAGAGGCGGTCAACGAAGCGACAGGTGATGCTACTATTCACAGTCCCTTTGACCCTCGGATGACTGCGCGCTGTGCCAGGTTTCAACAGAGCGACTGCTGTCCTTCTCGTGAATCATGTCATTGTGTGACTTGTCTTTGGCTACCTTTTTGCCTATTATGTATTTTACTGCGTGTTGTTTGATTTTCATAATTCGGACTGGATTCCTATCAAAGCAGTGCTCAGTGTGTTCGAAGCCAATTTCAATCGGCGTTTTAAATCAAACTGCAAAGGAAAATGTCTGCGCATCGAATAATATCCTATTCTGTGCATATTTAACCATCATAAACTATAAGAAAAATCACTCATTGTGTCAATTAAGTAACGTACAAAAAAAACCATGTCTTATGCTCCTGCTGCTACAGACAGAGAAAGGACCGGATCTGATGCTTCATATGGGAGTGCTGCACCGGCACACTCACGTGAACCCCTCCTCCATGATGTACTTGCTGCCGTCGCGTGTTTTGATGGCCACTAGGGGCAGTTCTCCCAGCTCTGACGGCTCCACGCCGAACTCTTCCTCCAGCTGGTCCTGGAACTCCTGCCGGTCAGCCACCGCGAAATGCAGGCCTTGCGAATGGAACTGGGAGGCCACCTTCATCACCCTAAGTTGAGGGGAGTCATTGTTGAGTCAAAAGAAGGAATAAAATCTTGCAGGCAGTTTTCGGTATTGTATGTTGTTTTTAAAAGCCTGCTTGATAGATGTACCAACATTCAACTTTTCAAGACATGCATGCATTTTGTCTACCTCTATCGAAAACAAGAGATGATCCAGTTTTCAACTATTTATCCACTATAGGATTGTGGCAAACACACAGAAGAGCACAAAGAAAGGGTACTAAATGAATTCTCTTAAATCAGGGTTCCCCAGTTCCGGTCATGGAAGGGGAGAATCCAACACAGTATGTAGATTTCCCAGCTCAAAAACATCTTAAACAGCTAAATTCGGGGTTTAGTAGGTCTGATCGCAAACAGTGGATTCTGG
>JAABNY020000136.1:14432049-14448446 GCA_015164015.2 Brevimyrus niger
AGATTTCCCAGCTCAAAAACATCTTAAACAGCTAAATTCGGGGTTTAGTAGGTCTGATCGCAAACAGTGGATTCTGGGGAACTTTTAGAAATGCATGTTTTGGGAGTACAGGAGGACACCAGAGTATCCGGAAAAGACCTGCATGACATGAGAAGAGGGGAAACTCCACACACACGTTGGGCCAGAAACAAAAGATCAGTAAATCTATTAGGTAAATATATTAGCAATATATTAGCAATCGAAGGATTCACTCACCTATTCCTCCAGTAGTTTGTGCCCTTTGGGTTGCGCAAGTAATCCACATCATAGTAAACGGTCATCAGGTCCCTCCCCTTCAGACTATCTTTGTTTTCATTGGTCAGATGTGGACACAGTCCAAATCTTGGTAACAGGAGAATACATCATACGTGTGGATTTTAAATACATAAAAGAACGAAGGGAGCCAAGGTTAGCATAGAAAGCAAATGAACAATCGAACAAAGCTCACATGTTATCCCGGATGAACCGCCGTAGTGAGGCAGTTGAGATGGACTCGCTGAACTCTACCAGGCTGTCCTCAAACTTGCTACTGAGCCGGGGGGGCCGAAACAGCAGAACACTCCTGAAGAGGGTTTTGACAGCAGGGAGAGGACTGAGCAGAGTGCATACAAGATTTAATCATCTTCCAATATTTATTTTTAAATATTCTAACACCCCTGTCTTCCACGCCACCCCACCGCTCCACTCACTCTGCCTGGACCCCGTGCTTGAGGCCCAGGCCCGGCTGTGTGGTGTGTCCGAAGCGGTAGCTGTCTCTCATAGCACTCGCTGCTTTCTGGAAGTCACTCAGCTGCGGACTGTCACTCCCAGAGAAGAATCCTGGGCAGATGAGGAAGAGGACAGACAGGCGCAGGAGCGAGCAGCAGCTTATTAGATGTTCATCTGTCTGCGTTCAAGTTCACATATAAAATCTGTGTATCACAAAGTCACACTGCAGGCATACAGCATATAATAGCCAATAACGTCTTTCCAACACTAAATACTCAGCTACCTCAATTATTATTATAACATTATTTAATTAGAATACTAATCCTTGCTGAAAGTGTTTGGTATCATATTAATATCATAGTAACATTTAATTACAGGTTTTGTTAAGTGATACTTTTACCTAAGCAACCTACATATTATCATAGTATTTGACTGCTGTGTTTCAAATGAAGGACCTTTCTACAAGGTAGCAGATCCTTCTGCTTCTTTAAACAGGCAGCCTGAGCCACGGATCTCCATGCTACAGGCCGTCCCTTGCGAGAACTGGGGATCACCCCCTCCTCCACAGAAGGGTGGTATGCTCCAGTTATATAATATTGTGAAACAGCCACTAGCAACTATTCCAGTCCAGCTGATTTCTAAGTAACAGATATGTATTCGGGGGCAACAAAAAAAAGGATACATTTGCCATCAGCTGGTATGATCTCATCTCAACTAAGACGTAATAAATATCAAACACTGCAGTAGGATTCATGTTTGCTGTAGAGGCTGATAACAACAAAGGAACACCCCCCCCCAACCCCCCCACCTTGATCTCTATCCCCGTGCTGTGAAAGTAAGTCAACTGCATTAGCTCATTCCTGCTGCAGGGATAGGTCTCCGGCAAGCCCATCTGGATTACTACCCTTTCTTATGTGTGACTGGAAACCACCTCTCCGTTAGAGTGAGAACTACCACTTAGTGCGAGTGAGCGAAATAACTTATTGTTTAACAGATCATGAAAAATTGCAAAATTAGTTTTTTTAATCTAAAGAATTTCGCTTCAGGAGGTTTTTCCATGAATTCTTCATCAGCACTGAATGGCGGAACAGCCACGTAACATAACATAACCCTTATAGCAATCTGGCTTGTCACTGCCGCCACAAGAGCAGCATGTAAAGAAATGCATAAACATCGGCCTCGACAAAAAAATCGGGACAGAATTAGAAGAGAAAATGAGAGGAAACTCACCGACCACGCTGGCATCGAAATGGTTGATGAAGGAGTTGAGCTCCTCTTCACTGTGGACGGGCACTGAGCTGGGGCCGGCCTGCTTCTTCATGTGACTCACGATGCCCTCTGTGCAGCCATGAGCACAGAGATACGTTCACAAACTCAGCAGTCGGAAACAGTGCCGTGAAATCTTACCTTAACCGCGAAGCAAAACGCAGGTCGGATAACGTCAATAAATCAACACTGACATCTCGATATTAAAAATACATAAGCGAGCAATTTTCGTGCATTGTACACATTCCGTGACTTTTGTTCATCCTGACACTATGTCCAGCAACAGTGCATGCGATTCGCATTAACACACGCGACACATAAATGCACCCATAGTCTTTCTGCAAGGGCGTCACCTGCACTGCGGGGTCCGTCGTATGCGGAAGCCGCATGGCCGTTTCTGAATATCTTCAGTGTCGGGTACCCATTGACTCCATAGCGGCCGCAGGTCTCGGAGTTTGCAGTGCAATCAACCTGAACAGCACGGGATGCACCGAACGGATTAAATGGCAGGTTATCACAATTAACCCCTTATCAGTTATCACTCGGTAGCTGTGACTACAGAAAGTTAACTACCTCTATATTCTATTTCTAAGACCGTTATCCTAAGCCAGCTTGGTAAGATCAGTGGAAGTTAGATGCTTAAAAAAGGCTACAGAAACCAAACAACAATTATAAGGGGTAACACAATACAGCAACAAGCGCCAAACTTAGAATTTCTTTTTGTTTTCCATGAAAAACTGTACTTTCTAGAGATATATGAGAACAATTGTGGGTTCCTCTGGCAGATGAACAAAGTTTAGACAGGCAGGTTTGAGATTTGCTATTACCTTCGCCAAGGGTACAATTCCCTTAAGTCGAGTTGCCGCAGTTTCATACTCAGGGGCCAGTTTCTGACAGTGGCCACACCTGAAAGGGTTACAAACAAAGGGAAAAGAAGGGTTTGGATGTATTACTGGCAAATGAGGAGAAAACACCCAATAAACGGTTTCCCGCCGATCTATCAGACTAACTACATGCATGTACTTAAGTTGTATTGACAGATGTACTAAAGATAAGGTGTGGATTCCCCTTAACACTGGGTGATCTGACGGCTTGTCATTCCTACATGACTGGGAATCTGCAGGCGAAATACAGGACTTTAAATCCACCCCACTCACCTATAAATACATATTACATTGACACTGTACAAAATCATCCCCAGAGGCTGCTGTCCAAAAACAAAAGTGCTTCACTGACTAGAAAACTAAGTGAAAATTGGCAATATGACGCAAATCCCACGTTTTTGCCACACAAATTCGTAAATTCAGAATCGGTGAGCAGCTCGTCAAAACTGTTGACAAGTATCAGAGAAGTTTATGCTTATTTACAAGAGCATAATGATAATGAACGGCTTCATTTAACGCAGACTCTTCATTACTGGGTTAATTACATTTAATTTAGTACGGCTGCATCTGAGACAAACCAAGCGCCTCATATTTTTGAGCACAATAAACTAAAAAAAGCAGCGTGGCAGCCTCCTCGACGTAAGAGAGTAAAAATAAAAGATGAGATCATATATCGCATCAGTTAAGCACCGTAAAACATATCAAACCGTAGCCAAATTCATTTCAGCACACGGGCATTAGTGAAAGACATATACAAGGGCTGTCACAAGCATTTTAACCGTGCAAGTAGTACAGCACCGTACAGTAATTGTACATATACGACTGCACTGTATTGTAGGCGATGTCGGCCACTTATTTTAACAGCGGGCCACGTACATTTTTTGACAGATACGTAAGGATTGGACACCTGAACACAGGTTAATCATATTTATCTTCCAGGATTTAAACGTGTTTATTAGAGCTTCATCGCGCTAACCCGGTCAAAGCAAACTACTCGCAGATTTTTAAAACCCGTCCAACCCTAACTGTAATGAGAAAGACGGAAAATGAAAATTGGAAATGAATAAACAGTGCAGCGGACACGGCCGGGAGTGCCTCCTAAGGAAGGCGTTATTACCAGGGCGCGAAGAACTCCACGAGAAGCGTCTCGTGCTCGGCGAGCGCGTAATCGAAGTCCGAGTCGGTGAGCTCGAGCACGTCGCTGGCCGCCGGCGCTACAGCGGCTCCCAGCATCAGCAGAGCAGCGCAGAGCGGCGACATCTTGGCGGTGATTTTAACCGAGGCGATATAAAAAAATCTACTTGTTAGAAACCAAGTGTCAATGCTATCACTGCGTATCCCCAGGACGTCCGAATCTGGATCGTTTTTTTGCAGTCAAATGTTTTCTATGAATAAGGACCGGTGACCCGTTACGATACGGGCAGGGAATGGAGGACGGCAGTGGGAGGATCGAGTATCAGACTCGGCGAAGTCCACGGAAGAGTAGGGGGAGCTCACTGGTGTGGAAGAGCAGGATGGTTGACGTGAACAGGGCATGGACATTCAAGTTCGGTCCCTTAAAATATTATATAACTCGTCAAAAATTCAGTTACGGTTAGTGTCTTCTTTTAGGTTAAAGTAGGTACTGCCCTTTCTGTCAGTCGTCTAATCTACTTTGTCAATACGAAAAACATCATTTACTGTCTTGTAACCATGCATCCATCCTTCCATCCATGCTCATCCAGTACACGATGACAATCACCCCGTAGACTAACTCCATTAAGCACAAGGCTGGACAAACAAAAATGTAGTGTCTCCCAATCCTATATCACACAATTAAGCAAAATTTCATTGTGGACTTATTTTCTTATGTACATTAAAATGTCATGTAGGACTTTATTGTGAACTCTCCGTTATTAATACAATTATTTATTAAATTATTATAGGATATGTTTACACAATGTCCTACATTAACACATACCAACAGAATGCAAAATATTAAAAACATACTGTACAGCCTGGGATGTAAAACCAAATTAATGCTGTATTTACATTATGTACAAAATGTTCAAGTTGACTGTAGAGTGCTGTTTTTAACACTTTGGCTGGTGTGTTTCAAACATCTTGGCTGTTAGCGTTTTCGATCTGCTCATGTCTTCAGTCTCCACGTTTTAGTTCTCAAGGGTAAGTTAGCGATTTTAGGAAGGGCCAAATTGTGCAACGGCAGACGGAGTGTTCTGTAAGGTTAGAGGCACGCGTCTGCTTTTCGGTCACTTCCTGCTCATCCTTCAGCTCCCTGGACGGGGTGTGTAAGCGGCTCCTGCTCTCCTTCATTCCGAGGAGCGCTTTGCTCGTCAGTCCAGCTCCTCATCCGTGGCAGACTGCTGCTCTGTATTGCTCGCCTCATCCTCTGAGCTGACCTGCCGGGCCGCCGTGTGGAACAGGCGCATGAGGTCGCGGAACCGCCGAGACACCTAGAGGCCAGGAGATGCCATTTCAGTAAGATGTGCCAAAGAGCGTCTCACGGGGCTGCTCTGCTTTCCAGATATTATAGGATTCGAACCTCTAACCCCGGAGGTGAAGCAATGACACAATAGCACCTGCCAAATCACTGATTGTTCCACTCACTAAGTTTTTTTGCTACTTTTTCACCTCACTTATTATTCAATTAATCTTAAAAGGAAATTTGGTCAGTTTAGGACAAACTGGTTCTGCAGCTAAAAGATTTATCATCAAGCAATAAAGCAAATTTCTCATATATAGTATAAAATGCCGAAAGCCTTGAGATTGAAGTATTCTGTATGATAATATTTTTTTGTTGGAAAATGTACAATATACAGTTTTAACGTGCTGTATTTAGTTTTCATAACAGACTAAATAAGGCTACAAAATGCCCCGCATCTGGTTACGGTTGAAGAAAATAACCGTACTGTGACTCTACCTCGTTGGCTGTCTTGTTTCCAAGCTGGGCGGACACTGCCTGGAAGGTGCTCTGATTGGCTCCCTGCTGCTGGCAAGCAGTTAAAATGACACGGTCTGCCTCTCTGTAAGAGAGTAAAGCACAGCCCACTGATGAAAGGAAAACTTCAGACTAATAACGTATTCCAGATGAGACATTTCTCACAGCAACCAGAATCCCGACGCGTGCACAGTTACTGACAAATAAACCCCATCTCGACAGCTGGTCTAAGCCTCTCAACAACGTACCTGGTCCAGAGGATGACTTTCTCCCCACTTGGAGTGAGGGAGATGTTCTTGGCGCAGACTGGAGGGTCAGAGCAGGTGCTGGGACGTGCCTGAAGGGGGCCCGTGGGCATCTCTTTCTCTTTCTCCCCCGACAGGAGGAGCGGAGGTTCATCAAACTCTCCCGCAGCCTCTCCATCCTTCCTGCTCTTCTTTGGGGCAGGGCTGCCCTCTCCTTCCCCCTCCTTCCACTCCCCTTCCTCTTCTTCTGCTTCATCTCTTTCTTCAGTCGACGGGAGAGGACCTCCTTCCCAAGGTTGGGCCTCCCCACCTGAATCAAACAGCACATTTTTTTTTTCCTCCAGTAGTTAGAGTTTTGCAAATATGAGTTTATATTTGTGTATAAACCGAGTGAACTTTAAGAGGTGTACCAGGCCGCGGGCTGCTTGACTCCTTGATTCCCGTTTCTGCTTGGACTTTGGTCTCCACCTCTTTCTCTCCCTCTCTCTCTTCCTCCCTCTCTTCCCCTCTTTTTTCCACTTGGATCTCTTGTGGGGGACTGTTGGATCCTGAGTACAACGAATCACGATTCTTCATTACTTTGGCAGAATCGGAAGTCTGTGCAAGGGGAAGAAATATGAAAACATCAAGTTAGAAATGTAACATTAATTAATACCCAATAAAAAGTTTAATTTTCCTTCTGTTGCTGATCGTAATTGCAAGCATTTCTACCCCAAATCACCACAAAGTTAATTCTGATACATATAAAATCGATGCCCAATTATAAACTCTGCAGAGCTTCGTGTTACCTTGGTAGTATGGCAGCGAGAGCAGCCCTTCCTCTTGTGTCTTCGCAGTTTGGATTCATTAGCAGGGTCATGGCAAGGGCAGGAGCAATCCTTCTCTGGCCAGTCGCACTCCTGTGGGCAACAGAAACCCTCCAATTAAAAAACCATCCATCCACGCATCTTCTGTATCCACCAGTCCTAAGTAGGGTCACAGGGGTTCCAGAGCCTGTCCTATGGGTGCAAGGCAGAGAGGAACCCAGCACAGGGCGCCAGCCATTCACACCAACAGACAACTCGGTAACTCCAGTTCTCCTTAGCATGTTTTTGGACATGAACCGGAGAAGAAAACCCCCCGACAACACGGGGAGAACATGCAAACTCCACACATGGAGCCGGGGGCGGAGACTCAAACCACTGAGCTATGGTGCCACTCCCCTCCCCCAATTAAAATTATGTGTTTTTGTATCACACCATATATCGGCCCACTAGCCTTGTCATTTCCATGCGTGACCAGCTCCTTCCTCCTCCTGTTTCTGCCGGTCATTGGTGGAATCTTGTGCACCTCTTCTTCCTCCTCCAAGTCAGGAAGCGTGACTTCCTCGAACCCCCCACCCGCTCCCCCTGCTGGCCCGACACCACCACCGTCCCCGCCGTCAGTCGCGCTCCCCCCTTCCTCCGGCCACGCCGCCTCCTCGAACTGCCCCGGCTGAGGGGGGGGTGGGCGGAGTTCATCGAAAAATACCCAGAATTCCCCCTGTAGGTGGGTGTGACCTTTGAGGAGGGAGGCCATCTGAGATTTCAGCTAGGTGGGGTGAATGAGGGAGAGAAAGGGAGTGATTCAGAGGAAAGAAACATTCTGCATATGCACATTACATGAACCATTGTGTGCTGCGACGCGTCAGACACACGTGTGTGAAATGCGACGCTTCAGCGCGTACCTCCTCGATGCCGGCGGGGCTGAGGCCGGGGCCTCCCTGCAAGGCACGCACTATCTTCTGGTAGTGCGACGAGTTCTCCCCGAAGCTGATCTCTAGCTGGCGCAGAAAACGGCGACTGCGTTCGAAGGCCTGCTGCTCGGCGAACTGGGGAAGGAAGAGATGGGGCGTGGCTTAAGGACGGCACGTGGGACCGCGAGAGGGGTTTAAGGCACCCTTGCGGATGTCGACGGAAGTCCGCGGGCGAGGAGGAGACGGGCACGGTACCAGGCCGCACTCCAGGGCCTGCTCGGGCAGCAGGAAGGCCGCGAAGTCCCGCAGTAACTCGGGCCACTCCTTCAGAACCGGCTTCAGCTGGCCGAAGAGCTCCACCGCGCTACGGCCCTCGCCACCCTGATCAAATTCGTACAGGAGCCCCAGGAACTCCTCCACCTTCCCCGGAATGTCCTTCAGGGCGTCCCTTACCTGGGGGGAAGGCAGTGCAGGCAGACGAATGTCAGTGGACCACGTAGGGGTCATCAGGAGAACAACGCCCAACAAACACAACTGATCGTACGGCTTGGGTCCACGTGTGTTAATAATAATATAGCAACACATCTTTATAGTTTATAGCTAAAAGATTACAGTCTTAGCCTTTTGGGAAGAATTGGTTATGTTTAAACAAAAGCACTGAAATATACTGTTCTGCTAATAGTTTATACGTGACTGAAGTAGGTGTAAAAGTTCCTCACCCTATTGAGGTAGGCTTGGGCGAAAGCGATGTCCTTGCTCTCCCTCAAGGGGTCGTTGTCCAGGATGTGGTCGTCGTACAGAAGCATCAGCTTGGAGGCATCCTTGCTGTCCCGCTCCTGGCGGCGTGTACGCCTCAGGCTGCGAGGGGGTGGACGGCCACGACCTGTAAGCATACGGGAGGCCTAAGCACAGCGCCACTGAAGGGCAATTCCACAGTCTTGCACTAGGGGGAGCCGAAGCGTAGCGGAAAAAGAAACAGCCTATCAAATGGCTGGCAGTTTTTGCAATATGCTACTCATTAACAGAACATGGAAAATGCATTTATTAACTGAAGAACCATTACATCAGCAGGAGGGAATACTGGGAATCATCACAGTGCCAGTCCCCTGGACCCATCACTGACCTCTACCCCGACCCGCTCCTTTTCCACTGGCCTGAGGTGGATCTACTCCTTGAGCTACATCCCCACCAGGCAGCTTGCCAGTCCCTCCGTCACCCGACTCCAACTCCTCCCCTTTGGGCGGCCCCCCCTCTTCCTCCTCCTCCGAGTTCTCCTCTTGAGAGTTCTGGGAGACTGGAGAGGTTGGAGAGGTCGGCGAATTGGGGGAGTTCGGGGAATTGTCCTCCTCCGAATCACCTTCCCCACATAACCGGCGCTCCGATGCTAACCAAGTCAGCTTCTCCATCGTCTCCTAGGAAAGGTCACACACAGGGGTGTCTGATAGTTCATACAGGCAACACGCACACACATGGAGATGTATACACGTCACGCCGCATGACTACATATGTACGTACCGGTTATGACACTATGCTGCTTTAAACGGATTCTTTGTCAAATACTGAAATTGCATATATTTGCAAAGCAACTCACATTTTATGCTGCATTCATATCTCTAAAAATACTAATGGAATTAATGAGTAGCAGTCAGTGTCAGGATTATTATCAGGCTGCACAGTGGAAACAAAAAAAACTATGATAAAAACACAAATCCTATTTCAGCATGAACTGTATTAGTCAGATCATTCACACTTAATACAAATAACATACGCTGGTCAAAAATACGGCGCATCTTTATTGCTTTTTACAATGACAAAATATATTATGTGATTCATACCTGCAGCTCTGGCACAGACAAGACGGATTCCTCAGATGCTGATGACATCACTTCCTCTTCATCTTCATCCTGGGTGAGGTCATCAAAGTCTTCTTCCTCCTCGTCCTCCCCGCCCTGCTTCTCACGCTCCCCGTCGCCATCCTTTTCTCCGTTGCCCTTCCCATCCCCCTCTCTCTTGCCGCCTCGTTCTCCATCTCCGTTCCTCTTTCCCGCCGCCCCTCCCTTGCCGTCCTCCCCTCCTGCTCCTCGGTCCTCCTTCCCCTCGCCGGCAGCGCCTCCACCCTGGTGCTCCCCTCCCCCGCCATCTTGCTGGCCGCCTGCGCCCTCTGCTCCTCCAGACTGCTCCTGGCCCTCGTGTGCGGAGCTCAGTGAAAGCCCTCCCACCGAAACGAGTTTCCCTTCTGCCAGCTCAATGCGAGGCGGAGGCAGGTCCACACAGGCCCTCCTGCTGCCTCCGTCTTCCGACCGACCATCCTCTTCCTCTTCACTCTGGCTCCCCACCTCGGTGTCACTTGCTGGTCCACCAGCTGGGCCATTCCTCGGTTTGGCTTCATCATCCCAGTCATCTTCATCACCCGTTTCTTCTTCCTCGGACGGCAGACGGGGAGTGGAAGTTGCCAACATGCACCAACCCGCACCATCCACCACCTTCCCCTCCTCATCTACATCCATCAGTCTCTCCAGGGCATCTGCATGGCTGTCCAGACTAGACCTCGGGCTGCTAGAAGATTCTGACAGTGCCAGCAGGCGCCCCGCAATATTTCCGCTCTCACTCTCACCCCATTCTTTTCTTTCACGGCGCTCCTCCTGTTCTTTCTCTTCTCCAGGGCTTGCCACTAAGCCGTCCACTTCCAGCTGAGCCACGCCGCTTGTGGACGGCTTTACACTCGAGCCAAAACGTACCACATCCCTGCCGTTTAACATATTTATGAATGGTACTTTGCTGGGCCGTTGCTGACCTGTTCCAGGCGACGTGTCTGGGAGGTTCACAGAGGTAGCAGTCACAGGAGAGCAGGCCAGAGGTGGACCGAACTCACTGAAAGGCAAGATGTGGTTCTTTGCGTTTTCTGTATCATTTGTGTGTTGGAGGTTCTGCTGGGAGGCGTTAAGCAGGAGACCCCGAGGAGCTGTACCCTGGTCGTGGTTTGGTACCTCACTCTGAATCTGGCCTGAGGGAGTCACCGTTTTGAAGCACCGCACATTATGTTCAATTGTGTGTGGACTGGAACCATAGCAGGTTCCTTCGGATTCGCGAGGGTCACAAGGGGAGGCGTCCCTTGACGTCTTCCTTGGGTTTTCCAATGAAACTTTATGGAGTGGCGTCGTGTTCGTCACATGATCCGAGGACGTGACAGCAGGAGACGGGGTGTGAAGGAAAACGGGGTTGAGTTTCAACTTCACTGCACTGTCAGTGTAGCTTTGGGAAGGGTCGGTGCTGGGAGGAGCTGGAAGCAATGGCCTGGCCAGTTTGCGAAGCTGAGCGAGGGCCCCGTTGGGGTGCGTGACGGGGTCTTGGGGTGGGGGCGTGGCTTCTGGAGAGGGACTGACCAATCCTTCAGCGGCAGGGGAGGGACAAACCACTGCAGTGCCTACCGGAGTAGCCAGGTTGATGATGACGGTGGGAGGGATGACGCCGCAAGCCCCGCCCCCCGCATCCTCCGCTACTACGGCCGACCCACTAGCCAGATTCAGCAGGTGGACGGTGCCACCTGGGGAGATGGGGGGGAGGGGGGGGGGCGGGGAGGGCAGTTTTGGGGGGGCGGGCTGGATGGGCAGTAATTTGCGGGGGGGGCGCTGATTCGCTCTCCGCTTGTTGGTGTGGCGGGGGGCTACCAGAGGGGCTGTGCTGGACACCTGGAGCAGAGAGGAGTGAGGGGGGAGATCCTGTCCGAAACGCTGAGCCGTGCTGAGGCTGAGGGAGTAGGGGGTGTTCACCGGCACGGCCCCGTGGGCCGGGGTCAGGAGCGCCTGGCCCAGCGACACGGCCCCGTGAATGGGAGCGGTCGGGGCTTTGGCCATTAAAATGACCCCGTGGCTAGGGGTCGTTCCTGAAGGTGTAGCGTCTGTGAGCCCTGCAGGGGCCTCGGTCAAAGCGGGAACAGACTGGGGCGGGGGCTTCGACCCGGAGTGAGAGCAACCGGCTTTGAAGCCGCCGGGGTGGAGGCGCAGAGTGACGTCTCTGGGCAGGGAGGCCGGGTACCGCGTCCCGGGAGGGAAAACGTAGGGAGGAGACTGGACCACGTCAGCTGGCACCTGGCCTTCAGGTTGATTATACTTTAGCACAGCCTTATGGATATAAGGCAAACTTTTCTGTGAGAAAAGCAAAGACAGAAAGTATTTAAAAGGCGTTAATAAGACGACCGTTATCATTATTTATTACTTTACAAAAGCTGCTTATCTAGAGCAGGTGCCAGTCATTAATATGTATTCTACTAAACAATAGTTCCCAGGTTGATTATGCACTTATGTAATATGAACAGACTGCAGGTTCCACTTAAGACAAAGGATTGCTACCAATAATCTGCATTTGTACCCGAAGCCAGATGGGAAGAATCGTTTCCTCTCTCTCCACTGCAGGGTGCTCCTCTCCTGGCATCACTCTGCTGCACCCCAAAAGCATGGGGGGGACTATCTTGTGCTGACAGTAGAACTGGTATATGAAGGGTAAGAGTAGCATCAGTAGGCAGATAAAACAAGTCAGACGCCGTCAGAAGCTGTGCGGGCACTAGGACCAGGAAAGGCACGCTTGAAGGGAGGCCTGCCTTGATGATGTTGTCAGGAGCGCGGCGGGCCGACATGTCGTGGACACGAGCGCGGAGCTGCTGGGGATTCTTGGCGCGCAGCAGGTAGCGGCACATCAGCTGGTACGGGAACTCGGTCTCGCCGAAATGCTTCAGGCCCAGCACAATCAGGCTGGAGAGAGGGCAAGGGGAGGACCAATCAGAGGCGTCCTAACAAAACGGCTCGCTTGCTCAATGATTATGATCACACATCTTACTGGAGAATACAGACAGGCCCAGTTGGGGAAAAAAAAAAAAAATAATCGAATGCAGCGTGAGCATGTATCTGCGTGGCAGGTGTGCATGTGCAGTACCATTCCTCCCCACGGGTGTAGCCCTTATTGGAGCGCGGTGGGTGCAGGGAGGGGTCTAGGCTGCAGTGGGGCAGCAGTTCAGGGTACATGAACACGGGCCGGGTAGCCAGCAGCCAGGCCACGTTCGGAGGGAGTAAGGGGTACGAGCGAACTGGAACAGAGAGACACACAAGATGTAATCATATTGTGCTGCTAATTCAATTAGTGTCATTCTTCATCTACACTTATTCATTCATCTACAATTATTCAATAGTCTATTAAGGCAATGCTCTACTTGATGAACTAAAGGAGACAAAATCTTTCATTTACTAGGCACTTTTATCCGAAGCAATATACCATTCGTTTTGAGAAAGCAGGGTCAGACAGTCCCGGAGCAATTCATGGCTTCACTCAGGGGCCCAAGGGTGGTATCGCTCCACTGACCTCGGGATTTGAACCAGCAACCCCCTGTGTCCCAACCCTCTGAGCCTCCACATACACATGCATTAATGCAGTCTCAGCCCACCCCTCTTAACGCCCCCCCCCTGCTCACAGCTATTCCTCCGGAATGGCTGGACGGGGACAACGGGGACATCGGAGTGCTTCAGCTCGTGCAGCAGGGACAGCGCCCCCTGTAGGTTGCAGGTCCTGAAGATGCTGACGAATCCAGGCTCCATGGGCCTCCTGCTCTGCTCCCCACGCTCTGAAAACACTTTCAGCTCCTCCTGGAGGGGCATGAAAAGCAGCAACTGTTTAGCTGCAGATGCCAGGAGGGTCAGAAGAACCAGTGAACTGGAGAATACGGACAGGGCCCAGTGAAAAAAAATGTCGAATCCAGTATGAGCCTGTGTCCGTGTGAACGTATGCGTGAGAGGTATGTACGCGAGAAGGCATACATACAGTGAAGGCAGGGGCAAGTCTAATGGAGGGCAATAGAGGGGCCATAAATTATACAGATGGGCCAACCTCATTAGCTACTTGAATCTGTGTGTGACATGGAGGAAGGCAAATCAGCCAGGGCCCCTAGGGCCACACCCCTGAACGAAGGACCAGTCAGCTTCCTGCAGATGGAAGGAACTGGAAAGGCAGGCCGAGTGAGAACCAGGCCTATCTGAGGCTGCATGGGCGCCGACTTCACATTAGTGTTCTCCAGCTGGGTCTATGACAGCAGTGTGCACGTGCGAGAGCTCACCAGGAAGTGCTGCACCACGGCCAGCTCGCTCTGTAGCGCCTCCACCGGGCTGCACAGCATGTGCACCTGGGTCAGCAGCTGGACATGCTATGGAGACAGAGGACACGCCCACAGCTTAGGGCACACCGTGACCAAAAAAAAGGAACGACGCCCCACTCTCTCGAAGTCCCCATTCTGCTGCCTTGGTGAAATGTGGAGCCATTTTGATCATCCCCGTGACTGAGCAACGGACAGGCGGTTAGAAGGATGATGGTGGCTCTTTAATGTCCGTTTCTGCTTGGAATTGAAGCCCCAATAGCTTGGAGCCAGAGCAGAGTCAAGATTTCCCGAATGCAGTCAGTCCCGCTACAACGTGACTAATGGGCTCCTGAAAAACCTTGTGTTCTCTAAAATCGTGCGTTAAATTAGAGATACGCAATGGGGTTCAGTAACTTACGCCAAACAAAATTAATCAAAATCTAGTGTGGTGAGCCACAGCCAGCATGCGGCCAGGGAACGCACACGGCACAGACGCAAAGGATTATGGTATGCGGAGGGACCACATGGCTACAGACCTATGGAAAGCAAATGTCACCTTAAAGTCACCTCAAAGACACTGCTGTGTTTTTACATGACAATTCGACAAATATCTTTACATTTTTAGAATCTAAGACTTTGACCTGTGCAATGCATGGATGCACAAAAAGTTTTGATTCTTTTAGATCTGAAAAACAGTTTCACCCCGTTCAGAAATTGGACATCAGGATAGCAGTTCTTGTGTGCAAGTAGTGTCTCTTGCATTGTAGCTCTTGTAGGACTTTCCAAATGAAAAATCACAGAAATATATGTGATTCTGCCTTGTGTTAGACATGGGTGCCAATATATAAATCACAGCACAACAGGTTCGCAGTTTGACATCATGTGTTGTGGTAAGACTGACTACACAAGTTAAAGCAATAAATATACTAACAAACATGGTGATCGATTAAAAGTGGGAAAATCGCATCTTTTATTGAACCCTCTCCCTTTAGTAGACTGTAGGGGGCGACCAACCTGCTGCAGTTGCTGCTGCAGCTGCAGTTTCTGTAGGGGAGTGAGGATAAGGACACAGGGAGGGGGCAGCAGCAGTACTGGGGGCTGCGGGGGACTCTGGGAGCTCTTGGCTTGGACGTCCATTAGGGCCCGGCGCTGCTGAAGAGCCTCCAACTGCTCCTTCGCCAGGCGATGTCGCTCTGTCAACATGTTGGCCAGCGGCTCCTCGAACCTGCAGCCAGCAGCATCATGAGCAGGGAAGAAGCACCCAAATGCATCATCAGCATTTGAAGCGTCATCAGAGGAAGCATTACTAAATGTGCATCTGCTTCTGAAAGACGGCTATAGTCCTGAAACCACATTACTCCCCTCAATGGCTTACCATAGGGCTGCAACAGAATTCCAACACAAACTAATCTTGGATTTTTATCTTCGAATTTTTTCAAATCATGCCACCAATTATGAAATAAAGGATTTCTAGTTTAAATCTTAAAACTCCAAGCTTTCAGCAATTCAGAGCATCTCACGGCTTTCTCTGGTGCCCAGATTTGTTCCATTCTCAACAAAAACAGTCTTCACAAAAGCTTCAATTGACCCCAGCCATGCCTACACCTTCACAGTTCTTGGATTTCAAGAATTTCCCCCGGGATCAATAAAGCTTCCTATCTAATGTAATCTATCTCAATGTAATCTAATCTAATCAGTGTGGAACCCAGGCTGCAAGAATCACCCAAAAAAACTGAAACATCTAAAGCCAATTATAACAGAATATATGCTTACATAATATGCAGCGTCTTAGACATTTTTTTGTGTGTATAATAGTAAGATTCCATAATATTCAATAGTACCTGTATGCCCCTAAGAATTTGATTTCAAAAATATTAATAGAACGAAGAATACCCCAGTTTACTCACAGGCATTTAGTCATATTCTGACACTCAACTTTAGATTTGAAATCCGATTATAAATTTGTCAGGCGCACATCTGAAAGGGCGCAGCATGACACCATGTGCCGGAGCTTCCAGAGGATGTGGTACGTGTTCCTCCGCGAGCGGCACTGGCCATCCTCACGTCAGACCCAATCTAATGAGGTGCCATAAGGCCTCCGTGTTCCTCAGCAGCAGGACACCAGGTCCACCTTCATTCAATTGTCCCCTCTCCGGACAAGGAGACAGAACACAGATCTGCCCCACGACGGGGCCGCGACACACACACACACACACACACACACACACACACACACACAGACACAGACACACAGACACCACTGCCAAGACTAAGTCAACACATTGTACCGATTATCAGCTGCTTTTAAACAGGCATATTTCAGCTGCTGATTTGGGAACTGTCACACATCATAAAGAGGGACTGTTTATCGGGGCAGGCAGCCTTTTGTCTTCTCAGAGTGGAAACTGCTCTACCCCCCCCCCCCCCCCCCCCCCCCCCCCCCCCCCCCATAAAAAAAATATTCTATTTAATCAATTAGTCGAAT
>JAABNY020000136.1:14467068-14478602 GCA_015164015.2 Brevimyrus niger
TCTGGCCTTCCCGCTCACCTTCTCCCGGAGGAGCCCGATGCAGAAGTCCACCTCCTTCTGCCGGAGCGCCAGGAGGGAGGGGCTGCCATGGTGGTCCACGATGAGGCGCAGGTACGTGTACACGGACATGGCGATCAGCATTCCGCTCTTTATCACCCACTCCCTAGCGAAGGTAAAACACGGCCACCGTCAGCCAAGGAAGCCGTGTGACACCAGACAGGGAAGTTCCCCCTGGGTCCTCTCCCTCATGGTCCCACCTCTGCTCCACCAAGATGTCCAGAACGTTCTCAGCCAGCCACAGGTTCTTGGTGGAGATGTCCCCTCCTGCAAAAAAAAAAAAAAAACCCAAAACAAAACAACACAGCATTTAATGGGGCAGGTGAACCAGATGCACGCCGGCGAGAAGATACGATCACGTGAAGAAACGCTCAGGATGGGACTCACCAGCGATCTGCTTCATGAGGGTCATCAGGACCCCATCGGCGCCGATGACGCCGCTCTTCACCAGCTCACGCACCAGCCAGACCAACTGGCCACGGAGAAGGGGAGGAAGAAGCATGGGGTGTGGCCGTGAGAACTCTTACAGCTTTCAGTGGAGAACTTCAATGTGGGACTGATTGAGGGGCTACCTGGGGATGGATGACTTATGGCACGCTAAAAGGGGGAGCAGGGCTGGAGCAGCGAGGGGCTGGACTACCTGACTGCGGCAAACGTCCTGCAGCTTCAGGAACTTCTCCATGAGAATTTGGTTGATCTTGATGAGAACCACATTCATGCCGTCCCTGTTGACCAGCGTTAAGTCCCTGTAACACTGCAGGGGTGGAGGGGGGGGGGGTGCCAGACAAGACCTTAATCGACACTGTGACGATTGTGACACCGCGCACCTCACAATTATAAAGCCACAAGATATAGCACTGGAGTGGGACAGAGATTCAACTGGCGAGTTCCACCGACACTCGAAGCTGTGCCGGTAACCAGGTTCCTGAAGTATAAGCCGGAGTTCTTACGTACGAAGGGGCCGGTTTTGGGCCGATTTGGACGGGGCTGAGACGGAGGACTTGCCGGGCACTTGAGCCGCGAGGTTTCGTCAAAGCTATCGGTTTCCGCTTCGCGAAATGAAAGAGCAACAGAAAACCTTCCATCCTTTTTTCAACAAATAGAATTAGTATGGAGAGAATGGAATTCACGGTTTGCCTTTTTGTATAATAATTACGGTGCACATGCCTGCAGTTTCTCGCCAGTGCTCTCACGCGGCACGTTAGCTTTTTACCTTTTTTACAGCGAGAGCTACTTTTACCTTTAACAAAGAAAGTAATGGGGGGTGCTACAGTTGCTAAGGTATCTTTTGCCAGTGCGGTGGGTCCCTCTCACCCTGGGGAGGGGGGTTTTGGTAAAAGATGTTGCTGATCCACTGGTTGCCGACTACAGCTTTAAGTGACCGTTTTCATCTACATGACTCAACCAGGTGATTTTGACTACAGCGTCAGTTCAGCGCTGTGAAGGAGGACAGACGGACAGGCGGCGGGCCGGACGGACGGCCGCGGCAGCGTACCCTCTGTGCCTGCGCTGACTCCGTCAGCAGCAACGTGAAGAGTCCCAAGCAGACCTCCTCGTGCTGCTGGGCCCCCTTGCACACCTTGGGGAGGCAACGAGAGCAAGCGGGACAGCAAGGGGGGCATTAACAGGGATGAATGGGGAGGTGGGCCTTATATGAAATACAACAGAGCACAAAACCAATAAAAAGCAATAACTGCACCACCAAAAAAGGGCAAAAACATTCATGGATAATTACTATCCATTGAAACATAGCCATCCAAGAAGTTCTAATGAATTGCATCTACTAAAGTCACATTCTCCACGCCAGAATATTGACCGACATGCTGCACGCACTGAAATGACACAGAGCAGAAGACGCGTGTAGCAGAAACTCACGTGGGCAGTGAGGGCATCGTTGGCTTCGCGTTCCGACAGCCCGTTAATCAGGGACGTCACAATTCCGACGCATCTCTCCAGGCGCTAAGGCACAGAGTTAATCATACATGCGTGTAGGGTACAAACACGGTACGAAGCAGGAACCTGGCAAAAACACCCCGTACAAGCTACAACGCAAATACACAGTTTCATTTATGAAATGATCATAAAAAAGCATAATTGCTATGAACTACTACTGTTACTGACAAGCCTTTAGGATATTAACAGTTACAGATGGATGCTGACAAATGTCAAGATTTTCCATATTTTACTTATAACCTAATTTTCTTCGTCAACACAATCAGAGTTATGTATAAAATCTTCGCCTGTCTAAGATCTGAATCAGTAGTCTGTTATATCTGTATATCTCCCTTGTTTTAACAACATGTCATAGGCAACAGCATTTAAAAGTGTGCTCTGCAACATAATTACGGATCATTTATGAATTATGAGGAGTCCGCAAGATGAGCCATTGCCCATCAACTGTGTTCAGAGTAAATAACCATCAATTGAAGTAAAAGAAAAAAAAAACGATAAAATCCCAGCGCACATCACTGATTACATAGGACCTAGCTGTATGCAGTTCCTACACAATATGGTTTGCTAATCATCTTGCAAATTCAGATTCTGTCGTAAAGACTGGTAAGGTGGATACTGATATTAAGCCTCGATATACATGCAAAATATTTGCTTACAAATCCTCTTACCTCCTCTAGCTCATCTTTGGCGTCTAAAGTCGTGGAAACGAGCAACCGACCCTGCGATTTCCCCTTTACCGGTGAGGGCTCCATAGCCTCCCTCCTCGCTCTTCGCCTGGCCCCAGAGCGCTTATGGACTACACCGGGATTATTTACACTACTTTAATGTTGTATTTAAGTGTCTGTCGTGTTCAGCCTTGTTTATCGGCTTTGTTATCTAACCTGAGACCCACACGATGTGTTTATAAACAAGATGTAGACACCTTTCACTCATTCCAATGCTCAACTACAACAAACTATCTTCCGGAGGGCATGGTGGCCTAGCGGAAACAGTAGTAGGACAAACAGTATGGGAGGAGCCGCAAAGATCGACTGTCAACCAATTGACGAGGGGTTTCTCTCTACTGACGTACGTAGTAGCCAATCAAAGTAGACTGTCACACTACTAGGTAGTGTCACATTGGAGAATAGTCCAATCAGCGATCAAAAGCTGTCCTGAGTGGCATTGGGTGTCAATTTAAGAAGGTCTACTTAGCTAAAAGCGTGTTCGTGCACGACAGCAACTTGATGAAATTGGTATAAGTGGGAGTTGTTAACCAGTTTGGTATCGGGTATTTGGAAACCAAATGAACATAATTATAATATTACGAAACAGATAGTTGCATCAGACACTTAAACGTTTAGTTGCCACCTAAAGGTAAAAGCGCGAACTCTTCCCGGAACAGCCGCTGGCAAGTTAGGCTGCTGCCACTTGGAGGAGCCGTTGAGTTGTCAATGGCACTAATACAGTGTCACAGACGATCCGGGTAACTCACAGTGCCAGCTATTTTTATTCTAACCAACCTGTTAAAAATGGATAGATTGATCGAGATACTGTAGTTGTTCATGATCACATTTGTGGTTAGAGGAATAATTACTTACTGTCTTCCATACCTCATCTTTTTATCCTTTTTGTCTTTACACGTGCTCTTTTTATACATACTGGTATTTTAAAGCTTTGCTTGTTTTTTAAATCTTGCTCTATGAGAGCGATTCTTTGGCACAGTAATGTCCCTTAGGTTGAATTGAATTGATAAATACTATCCCCCCCTGTTAATGTACTGTGTTCGAAGACGTATATATGTAACATTACAAAGAAGCGTAACGTAATTTTGCGTTGAATTATTTATCCATCTTCCAACGGCTTTTTCTGGTCTGGGTTGTAGGTTGGGGTGGGGGGCAGGAAATTATTACAAATACACACACAGACAGTCTAGAGACACTTTTGACCGAGTCATTGGAAAACATAAAAAATCCACAAGCACATATCAGGCAGATTTCAAACTTTAGCTGGTGCTAATCATTGACCCTTGAATAATATATGATTTCCATCCATCCATCGCTCATGGGCTTAGGAGCCTATCCTCGGCAACATGGCACAAGGCTGGGGTACATCTTGTTTGGGATGGAAGTCCGTTACAGGGCATCTACATGCAAACACTTTGATAAAAGATAAGAGATAGATATTAGCTATTAGCTTAGCTACATGACGCTGGAGGAATCGGAGCATCTGGAGAAAACCAATGTCATGGAGGAACAAGCAAACTGTGCACAGTGCAGAGGGGGGCTTTGAACTCACAACCCTGGAGGTGTGAGGCAGCACTGCTAAGCTGAGCCTTGAATTATTTATAATCTCCAGATATTACAAATAAAATATACAGCTCAATTAGGACTGCTTAATTATACAGATAAATGAACTAGAAAATGTAAGTAGCATAATCAGTCTAACACATACAAAAATGTCAAGTTCGTGCCAAATCACGGTCAGTTTAATGAGCAACTCGGTGTAGTCTAATTACTGAAGAGCTGCAAACCATGAGAAAAATATAATATTCCATAGCAAATCTTTGTGCTAATGAGTAACTACATGTAAGTATAAAATATGTTGCTTGTGTCTTTCTGTTGCCAAAAGAACCTACTGTAATTAGAAATATAAAGAAATATGTTGCAGCTACCCTGAAATAGATTAAAGTTAAGTGCTTGTTCTACTAATTGTTTGGATATTTTTAGTTTGAGTCTTTGACAGGTTCTGTGCATTACATATGGCCAAATATTATGGTTTGGCCAATGCAGTCGTTATGGAAAGCAGCAGTGTACATTTATATTCCCAGTGGAAGAATGTAAACAGTTCATGGGCGAGTGGGTTCTGAGGAACCCTCAGCTCTCTGTTGCTGTCACCTCCCCGCTTTCCGTGCTTTTCCATTATAGCGCTCATGCTGCTCAGCCAAGTTGATAAAATCGATGGGCTGTTCTCTGGGGTAGCATTTAATCCAGATGTGGCCTGCCTCACGTACAGGGCTTATGCTGTGACCTTAACATAACAAGAAGTTATTGACAATCATGAGTAGAAGAATAGTCTAGGCTGTAAGATTAGCCATGCCAGATGTTTTATCAAAAGATAATGTAGTAAGTAATTGCTTGACTCTGTGTGTAGCACTGCAGCTTCATACCTGCAGCTGGGTTTGTGGGGGGTTTTTGTGTTCAGTCCCAAAACATGCTGCCTGGATGAATTGCTGGCTTTATATTCTGCGAGTTTGCTGTGCAATAGACCGGAGTCTTGTCCACGGTGTCCCCTGCCCAAGATCCTTACAATTATCAAGTGGTTACGGAAAATGTACCTTTGTTGCTGAATGTGTCCAGATGCATAACAGTACTGATATGTAAGCTTGCAATGACTTTTTTTCCATTTAAATATAGTCCTATTATGTATGTATGGCGTCAATGGAAATGATTTGATCTGGCCAGAAATGTTTTGGACAGACAAATACCTGTCCTGCAGGCAGGAATGTCAACATGACTGAATCAATCTTCTGGTACTCTTAAGCCCCACTGAACCCCCAGGAGTGTAAAGATTATTCAACAAAGTTTGCTGTACTCAAATACATAAACTAATAAAACACGTAATACAAGGTACAAACCGTACTGGAACTAATTCGGCCCATGTTGTCTGTCTGGATATTCAGCATGTACGTAATCGCTTCGCAAACACGCCGAGCAGGTCCCCGGTCCAGATGACATCGCTTCCCAGATTCAACATGTTCCGTGGGTTGAAATACCACACCGCAGAACTTCCACATTCAGGGTTTGGTAGGACACGTGTGTCACCAGAGTGTTGCTCATTAACATACGTTTCGTTACGGATTTCACGTTCGATCATGGTTACTGCCACCGGATTTTGATCAGGGTAAAAGAGCACAGCTCTGTTAATGTCCAGAATGAGGGGGATTCCGGTCGGAGCAAGAAATGGCCATTGTCCAAAACAGGAGAGTTATATACAGCCTCCATTCAGACCGGACCAGCGGACAGGAAAGATATACGGGTACGATTTGGAAATCAAGTTTAAGATGTGAGGATAGAGCAACAGTGTTAGTTTTCAGAGAACATAGCTGTCTCTTATCTGAGGTGTCAAGCCAGACAGTGAAGACTGTACCGAAGAGGGTTTTTACCATTTTCCACGTAGTGTACCAAAAACCTAAACAACTTCTGCTACATGACTGGCTCTCTCCCATCACCTAATGCTGTGATCATGTGATCTCAGGACAGGAGTGACTCTTGTCAGTATTATTTTCAAAATCATAGATGTGCTGGTGATGATCAGAAGGTCCCAGAGTCTGCTGCAGTGACACTCCTCGTTTGGCAGTGACAGTCTTCAATCTATTATTAATCCTTTCTCTCAAAGCAAGAAATTTTTTTTAAAAGATATTTAATTTTTCTTTAAGTTTTAAAACTGTCATAATCACACTTCCAGAATTTAATTTTTTTGAAAGTCAAATTTTGAAAATTCCTATTTTTTTAAAACATTTTTTACATTTAAATTTACACTGGTTTTCTTATCACATGTTTAAAATGGAATCGATTGGAAAACAGAACTTGACCTTGCTTGTGTGAATTGACCAACTTGGACAAGTGTGAAAGGAAAGCTAAATTAAATGGGAACATTCAGATCCCATTAATCTTCCATTGAGAGTTGAGAAAGAGACACAATTATATAAAGCGAAGGGAACTATATTGACACTAATAGGAAGTACAGAAAAAAATACCTAAGTACTGCAGGTGAGACAAACAAACAACCAAACACAATATATAACATAACATTAACACACAAAAGTCTAACAGCAGGTTTATTGACAGCTGCCAGGACGGTCCAGTTGACAGTCGACTGACCTCAGCACCTCCTCATCACATTCAAACCTCTGCCTGGGATTTTGCTTCATCTTGGCTCAACTTCTGGGGTCAACAGCTAAACTAAACCACACGACTGAACAAATGTCAGTTTTTCTGAATGGTCCCGTTCCCCTTAATTTCTATGGCTAGTGGATAACAGAAGAGAACATATTTAAAAAAAAAAAAAAAACAAACAAACAGAAAAGACCAAAATGAAATAGTTTTCACATTTTATTCATTTCAAGAACAAAAGACAACAATGAAATCTGACTAGTCGAAGAAGGGGACTTCTTCGGGGGTAAACGCACCCAGAGTATGATGACTTGACCATACCTCTTCCTGAATCTGTTTTGCCCACAAGCTAACACAGATTACACTATTAAACCTTTCTTTATTTAGAGGCTGTTTTCTCTCATTGTTTGGTATTGTGAAAGCTGTCTTGGCAAACCTCAGAGATACTCTTAAAAAAAAAAAAAACTCCAAGAAGAGAATGTACTTTAATGTCCCCAGAGGCTTAATTATGGATGCACTAAGTCAACGCCCCTTCGAATCGCTTCAGTTGCCTTGGTACATATGCGATTGTCCTCTCGTCCATTGTGTAACTGGTTGTTGTTTCCAACTGTCTTCTTGAAGGAAGTTTAATGCTGGTACTGATTTAAAGAAATCCCGCCACAGGCACACATCAATCGCTTGTGCCTTACATATCTTTGCTTTGTAGAGCTGGAAGCCCTCTTTGAAAAGTCTCCGTTTCCACCATGATGTCTCTATGCGCCGTCAGACTGCTGGGCTACAGCCTTCGTGGCAGAAGACGCTCACATCCCACTGTTATTCTTTCATAGCAACTGCCGAAGGCATCCAGTAGAGAGGAGGGTGATTAACAGAGGTCGCTAAGCCGGATTCCCGTCCAGCGATGTGTACAAGAGTACAAACAAGTTTGCAAGGGCGGCGAACTCCGTAGTTCAAACGAGCCGATTCCCTATGTACTGAGAATAGTACTGTAAAGTCTGCAGATAGGATGCTCGTCTTACCAATTACAAGAACTAGTTAAGTGACTTGGTGTAAGGTTTCCATCTAGTTGAACATAGAAAAAGCTTCATACTTTGACTACACTGATTCCGTATGTACTGAGAATAGTACTGAGAATATGTACTGAGAATAGTACTGTAGAGTGAAAGTCACAATTATACAGGGAGACCCATCTGTCACTAACACATGAAAGTGGTAATGCTGTAAACAAAGTATACACTCTGTCAAAGTGTACACTCTGATATACGAAACAATGAAACCCACCTCCGCCCCATTTGGAGATTCAGCGTGTGATGTTCTGACTATTTACCCACCCAATTCACTACGGCTAATGACAAATTAAAGGGCAAAAACAATATAGTTACGTCACAAACTCATCACGTGGCAAAGTCCTTCATCTCAAAGACCCAATCCGCCTCTAACTCCATGAAGTCTTGGCCAGGCAGCGGCGAGCCATACCACAGCAGACCTGCATTGTTAACGTATCATACCACAGCAGACCTGCATTGTTAACGTATCATACCACAGCAGACCTGTATTGTTAACGTATCATACCACAGCAGACCTGTATTGTTAACGATGTCCGAACTCCATCAAAACAAATGAAGAGCCAAAGAGACTAAGTCAGATGTTACATTATAGCGCAGAAACCTGTAGCTGGGATGGAGTCTGATTGATATGTCTTGAGAGATGGAAACTTGGGAGTATTTTTCGGGGGTGGGGGGGGTTTGCGAGGAGGCATTTGTCAGCTGAAGAGCCTTGGCGCAATGCCTCTCCCTGTCCGTCGACTATCCGTCTCGCTCGCTCCATCCATCCATCCATCCATCACTTCTTGTCATCCGTCTCTCCGAGCAGCCAGTAGGTTCTCATCTTGCCCTTGCCCTTCATCTCCACGTCGCCGCGAAGCTCCAGCTGGAAGCAGTTAAACTCCTCCAGCACGGTGCACGTGGCCGCGGAGACGTGGATCTTTAAGGCTGAAGGTGGACGGATTAGGGACACAAAGTTACGGCGGCGCCCCCGACCGGCTCACGCGCGCCCACCACGCAAACCTCAGTCCCTAGATGTTTACCTCTACAGTTTACATAACGCATGGCTAATGTAGGACAATAACCTTAACAGATGTGACTGATGTTTCTCGTCATTGATAAAGGCTCCATATGGGCCCTTGGACAAAGAAAACAGATGCAAGTTCCATACAGTGCAACCATCTTCGCGTGGGACGGGAGGGTGGATGCAAAGAGGGGAGGCTATCTATGGGTGCCCTACCTTCCCCGTTGGACTCCATACGGGAGGAGGTGTTCACCGTGTCCCCGAACAGGCAGTACCGTGGCATCTTCAGCCCCACCACGCCAGCGCACACGGGGCCTGGGGACACGTGGGTACAAAAAAAATCCACGAATCTCCAAAAGCGCATTATTTCAGGAGTATGAAAAAAATGCATTTCTATGCCGACTGATGTCACCGAGTTAAATGTATCTCAACAAGATACAAATAATGCCTCTTTATATTCCCGATTATCAATGATGTTAGCTGGCTATCTTGCTATCACTGTTAACCTGTCAAGGGCCAGTTCACCCCAAGGCTGAAAAAGAAATGCATGATTAGATGGGTTTTAGTGCCATCTATCCATCTAGGTTGTTCTGCTGAGAGTTGCGTAGTTGTGGAGATGTTGGCCGCAGAAATTTCGGCCTTCTCCCGAATATAATCAGCCAGAATTAAATAATTTTTCTGATGTCTAAAGCTCCACAAAAACACATTTGAAGAATTCAACGGCAGTGTCTCCTACCAGAAATCGTGACCCGGTTACTCAAGATAATCCACAGACTTTGTAGTGAGCAGTGTGATGTAGGAACTATTTTCTTCTACCGAACGCCACACACCAATCGTATCACTACGCAGAAGATATCGCCAGGGTGCGTGTGCTTGTATCTTCTGCACAGTGAGAACTAGGCACCTCTCAGCAGAACAACCTAATATGATAGACAGCATTAAATCTCCTCTAAGAGATTTTTTTTTTTTTTTTCTGTTTTGGAGGGGAGCTGCTCCATTCTAATTAGCATTGTGAAGTAATCCATACAAACAGCCATTATAAATACAAATGTTAACTAGAACAAGCACATATATGTATGCATTAGCTAAATAGATGACTTCATAAAACATCTTTTCATTGGCCAATAAGATGTCAAAAGTGATCAGCAGAAGGATCAATAGAGGAGAATAGGTGTATTCTATCCATAGTAAATACAATCGTTGTGATTGTCAAAAAGCGGACATAAGTAACGATATATGCAGGTCATGCGCACGCGGGCAGTGTGCGTATAAAGGCTCCCGCGAAGGTACCGGCGATTCACTCAGCCGCGGCGCCGAGACGCACCCGTGTGGATCCCGCTCCTCAGCCTGAGCTGCTGCTCCGGTCGGTGGCGGATCTTGAAGGTGCGCACGGCTTCCAGCAGTGCGAGGGACATGCGGGCGATCTCACGCGCGTGCAGCTTCCCGTTCCTCACCGGCAGTCCTGACACCACCATGTAGGCATCGCCGATCGTCTCCACCTGGGGGAGCCAGAGAGGCACAGTGTCAAGTGCTTTATTAGAGAGTAGACAGAACGAGTAGACAGAACGAATCGCATTACACTTAGTATTATATCGCGCAATTGGTAGCCGAAAGAATCACCTTGTAAACATCAAAGTTGTCTATGATGGCATCAAAGCAGGTGTAGAGGTCGTTCAGGAGGGTGACCACCTACAGGATAAAAGTAGAATTGATCAGGTAGAACATTACGCTAAAAAAAACCCTAAAAAACCCCCGAAAAACATAAGGATAAGATAAGATAATCTTTATTGTCATTGTCACCTGACAACGAAATTGAGAAAGTGCAGGCGACTCAATGTGAGCCATGAGTAATAAAGGACTATATTAAAAATATACAAATTGCACTTGCTATACATATTGCACTGGATATATAAATTGCACTTAAAAATGATCAGTCCTGTTTTGAGTTTAATGATTGCCATGATTGCTTTCGGAAGGAGAGGCCCAGACGGCACTGCCGCTTGTGGCCCATGATGCCGCGGTTCTCCACGGCCGTGCACGGGGGCCCCGCACCTGCATGGGGGTGCTCTCCGCGGAGATGGCAGTGAAGCCCACGATGTCGCTGAAGTAGATGGTGACGGAGTCGAACGCCTCCGCCTGCACCGTCTCTCCCCTCTTCAGCTGCTCCGCCACGGAGCTGCGAAGACGACAAACAAGGCGGCCAGACTCACTTTCTCGAGTTCAGAGAACAGCAGGTGGATATTCTGCTCTCAGCAGGTGGATATTCTGCTCTCAGCAGGTGGATATTCTGCTCTCAGCAGGTGGATACTCTGCTCTGGGGGACGGCTTGACCCCACTCACTGGGGAAGGATCTGGTAGAGCAGGGCTTCTGCTTTGCGCTTCTCCTCCAGATAGGCCTGGGTACGATCCTCCACCAGCTCCTCCAGATTGTTAGCATACTGCTCCATCCGGGACAGCAGATTGTCCAAGATATTGGTGCTGTTCCCTCTGGGGGGGGGGGGGGGGGGGGGGGGGGGGGGGTCACTTTGGGGGGGGGGGGGGGGGGGGGGCCCGGCCACGAAAGCAGCGGTAAACACGCAGAGGGGC
>JAABNY020000136.1:14499084-14519722 GCA_015164015.2 Brevimyrus niger
CACCCCCCTCCCCAAGCCCGCCCAGCTGGAATTTGAAAATCTGTGATTCACATTCTGCATTCACACCCCCGTGTCACTGAATGACTCTTCAGATTCATATGATGTCAACGTTTCCTGAACGGCGTTTTTTTTTTTTTTTTTTTTTTTTTCGTAGGACGTTTTGTAGGAATGTTCGTGGCTCAAAAGAAACCGCGTCGTATCTTACCCAATATAACTCATGATACAAGCAATTCATATAAAAAACAGATACTCTCGAGGAATCCTTGCATACGGAGGGAAATTCATTGTTCAGTCTCCTGCCAACAATATTAAAATTCAAGATTTAGGACCCCATGCGGCATTTTAATGGTATCATAGAAAGCAGAGCATGCTTTATGAAGCGATCAAGGCAACAACATCACAGAAGATGATTATTCTAAATGGCTCTAAATTTTGTGCTTTTATTCCTGCTTTCATCCCCCTCCCTTGTCCATTAGAGTATGCATCTTCCACTGCTGTACGTTAAAGACCAACATACGAATAAAATAGGTCAAGGCAAATACTGAAACACCACTGTCACAAGAAGTAGGACAGAAAACACCTGTGAGTGACGGGGATTTCTGTGCAGATGGAGTTAAAGGGGGGTATTCCTCCTTCAGTATCAAACGTGCGAACCAAATGTACCCACAATGTCATGAAAACCTGGTATTTTGACCTTCTGGGAACACTGTTCAGTTCCGGAAGCCAAAAGTCGTCAATTTTGTTTGGATACTTATTGTGAAGGTTAGGCGCCATGGTTGTCATAGTAAGGATTGGGGTTATGTCCATAGAAATAAATAGTGATAGATATAGATAATCAACCTGCGTGTGTGACTGAGTTTGCATGTTCTCTGTGTTGATTCCTTCCAAACTCCAGCTGAAACGGTAAATACCAAGCTAGCAGCTAGTTAAAGGCACAGAATGGAATCGATATTCAACAGTCCTGCAAAAAGACCAGCCGCCCACCACCTCATGAAATCACGTCCGATATTCTTTGCGCAGAATATCAGAGGCTATATGCGGACTTAATATGCAGGTGAGCCAATCAGCCTAGACATAGCATGCAAAGGTGGAATTCCATTATAATCAGCTTCCATTGAATTAATGTACAAATATCATGCATGTGACTCGGCCTGTGGATTTTGCCAGTTCGAGTCAAGCCGGGCTTCGCTGTTACACCAACCGTGTTCAGCTCGCTGCATGAAATAACATTCCCACTCGCAGTCACATTGCATTGATGAATGAGCTTCATGTGAAATCTTACAAGGACGGCGGTCTGGAAAGTGCAATCATCCAGGGCCAGGCTGGCTCCGTCCTTCTCTCTTTCCATACACGTATTGAACGGTCGAGCAGAGAGGTTCCCGAAAGTGCCTGCAGACGGCAGCTTTCCCTTCTTCTGACTTCTGAGCCCAGAGCTGCTACCAGGAACTTTCTTTTTTTTAATTTTAAGCATGAGACTGCGGCGCAGGAACTCTTACTCGGAACCGACTCGTCCTCAGCGACACACACCTGTATCCAACAGCTCCACGTCATAAAACACTTCAGAGAGAGTGGGTTCAATCTCATTTTCTGACATTTCATATCACAACCAGGAGTGGCTTATCCACCCTGCTCTAGGGCCTTATGAATACTGTACATACGGCACAGTGAAAAAGTCTTAGGCAGTCAAAGGAAATGCTTAAAGCTGTTTATCTGGGTAGTAAGTATATACGTGCTCAGAACAAAAAAACACAACTTAACACTAGAACAAATGTAAAGTAAGAATAACACAATGAAAACAAACAGAAATTTCTTCCGTTTCCTAAGAAGTTACCGATATCTAGTTGGGTAAACGCCGCTTCAGTTCCCAAAGCTCTCCTTAGGGGCACCACAACCATTCCATATATCTGTTAAATTTCACCACCAGCTTAGTTAATAGATTAATTCATTTTGTTAAGAGAGCCAGTGAGGCCAGATTAGCCTTTTGAGCTATGCTAGTGGTCAAGTCATAAAATTCATGGATGTTTTGGACGGTCGTTTCAAATCCCAGGGTGACTGTGGGAGAGGCTTTGAAATAGTTAAGCTCCCACAATTCTGCAGACATGAACTCATAGTTTTACACCAACACAGATCATTTAGACATAACTTTCTTTGATTGCTAAAGATTCCCCGCACAGTACCGCAAAACACAAAATGGCTACACAAGTAAGTTACTGTGGCCGGCGAAAGAGTCGCAGAAGTACGATGGCAGAGACAGCCTCAGCGGGGCTTGTGGGTTTGCGATCAGGACGCCGGGGCGACATCCTTGGTGTGGAGTCGCCTGGCCACGCACGTAACTCCCGGTGAGGCGCAGGCCGCTGACGGGGCCGGGGGGCTTACTCACCGTGGTAAGTGCGGTTCCACATCCTCATCGTGACGTTCTTCCCTGCCGGGATGCCCGGCTCCTCGGCCATGGTCTCATTCAGGGCTTGAGCGTACAGCATCACGCCGTCGTAGAAACCTCCGGAGATCAGGTTCATCTGCGGGAGGGGAGGGAAGGCTTATCAGACTCCCTGTCCATCCTAAAGCCACCCCAGCACGTTCCATCGCTTTTCCCATCGCTCCACATTCTCCATCAACTGGTAATGTTTTCATCCCGTCCTTCATTCCTACACCGTTTCACTAGTTCACCATTTTTTTTTGGGGATTGCGACCACAGACTTTTACAGCCCTGTAAATCGGAAAAGAATTAACGAACTCATTGAAGAACATGAATGATGTTTCATCTGCCAGTATACTGAGGCGTACAGGCGACCAGAAGGTTAAAGGCTTCATTCTGAGGAGGTGACACTGCTGTGCAAAATATCGTGCAAAACAAAAACATTTAGCGCTATAAAACAAAAAAAGCATGACCGATTATGGTAGGAAGATTAGGAAATTAAATGAGCAATTACATGCATTCTGACTAATCTAAGCCAGGCAGGGAGCCTCCAACATCCTGTGCAGCCAGCTGTCAAAAAGATTATTTCCAAATATCTGCAGACCTCATAAACATCCTTCGGATTAAAGCCCACAAGCACGGGCTCAGCAAACCTTCACACAAAAGCTCGTCGTGTGGTATTACATGTAGTTCCAGGCAACGTAGATTAACATACAATAAGCCTTTTTGAAAAAGCTGTTCAGCTATTCTTTCTTATTTTTGATTTGAATCCGCACCTTTGCGTCATTTCCACGTTGGTCTGGTCCGCCTCTGATTAGGTTTTACCTGTGCAATACAATTGCGTGAAAAATTTTGCGAACCCCCATGGAATTATGTGGATTACTGCACGAATGGCTGTGAAAATGTGATCTGATCTTCGTCCAGTCATAATAACAAATAAAGACAGCCTTATTTAATAAATGACAGACACTATATTTTATGTTGACATACGTTAATTAAACAAGCGGTTTGAGCAGTCAAGGTCACTAATGGAATATTCTGTGAACATCTAAGGTAATGACCTCGTGAAAGGAAGCTAATTGGTGTCAGGTGTTCCGGTCAGGTCCCGCCTGCATTTAGCTGTGCTGTTGCATAAACAGACAAACAGTTTGAGTTACCTGCTTTTCAAACAGAATTTTGTCGAACTATATGAAATTCACCCAATCAGAAGATACCTCAGAGCTGAGATGCGCAAGATCATAAGACCGGAAAGGGTTACAGAAGGTGTTTTATACACTTCAGCTTCCGTTGGTCCAGAGTCAAGACGATCGCAGATAATGGGAGAAATTCCGCAGTGTGGCGACTCTTCCCGGGAATTGGCATCTGACAAAGATCGATACAACTGCGCACATAAAAGAAATCTTCAAACAAGTGACGAATAAGCTGAAGACGCCGCCCGAAGATTTCGCAGGCATCTCTGCACTTGAAGACATCCATGATCCTGATTCTCTGATGAGAAAAACACTGACGGAGAGTAGTGTTCATGGGAAGTAACCATGCGGGAAACCACTACTCTCTAAAAAGCATTACCGTCTCGTTTGCTGAAGACCACCTAGGTGTTCAACTGCATCACTGCAGGTTGAACTTTTGGTAAATGTACGCAGTGTTCTATACGGAGGAAGGAAGGAAAACACTGTACACTGGCATCATGACCTCATACCAGCAGTAACACATGATGCAGGGAGTGTAGTGATGAGAGCCAGCTGGAGCCTGGATGACTTGCAACCACTGAACAAGTGCTGGACGCATTTCACCCTGACCACAGCCTTGACAGGCTCCCCCCCCGACACCCAGAGCTCCTCACTACTAAAGCACGATGGTGGAGAGTGACTGGCTTCGGCCAGCGTGTTAAGTGCGCCGCGCCCCTTTCAGAAGCGTGCTCTTTTCACTTTTGAACGTTAGATTACCTCAAGTCAGGTCTACCGAAAGCAGACGTGATTAGGCGGGGCCCTGCGACGGGACAGCGGGGAGGGAAGATTGAGCTTGATCCTCTCCCTCCGCAGCTCAGCTCATGACCTGTGACATTTTAGATACACGCCGTCTCGTTCGAATCGCGAGTGGATGCAGTATCGAAGGCGCGCTTCCTACTGCGAGGATTTCTCACCATTCAAGACACTGAGAAACTGATACGTTCCTACGCATACGATAGGGTTAGACCGCTGTAATGCTCCGTTATCTGCGAGCACACACACTGCACATTAAACACCCAGCAGTGTATTCGAAATGCAGCAGCTCGATTTCTCACACGTCCTCAGCTCCCTGCATTCGCCCCCTGTTTAGGTGTAGAGCTGACTTTGAAGTTCTCACACTTACACGTAAGGCACTTAAAGGTCTAGCTCCTGCCTACCTGACAGAATTACTTCAAGCTTACAAGCCGTGTCGTCCACTCAGATCACAGAACGCGGGTTTTCTTGTCGTTCCACATATAAATCAAGTAACAGTAGGCGGTAAAGCATTTTGCTACAGGGCCCCTATATTGTGGAAATGCTTCATCAGTCTATGTCTGGGCTGCCGATTCGGTCTCAGTCTCTAAAACTCGACTGAAGACTGACCTATTACTTCAGTTTTGCTTACCTGCAACCTAACACACCGTAACTATGGCTGTTAGTGCTGCTGTTCATGTCATTTTTTATCTACTATGCTTGTCCATTTGTGTGTCAACACATGTTCTGACCATCCATGCTCTCTGCCTGCCTACACATCCATGTGGGGCCCCAGGTGTCCTGGTTCAGTCCCAAGGAGGGGCGACATCACAAATGGGACCTACGAACTGTGTCACCATGGGTGCAGCCTTCAATGGCACCCTGCACAGTCCAACGTGGATAACGGACTCATTGGTGGACTTTGTCTTGATCCTCAATCAGAGCTTACACCTAGCTTATAGCAAGCAATTTCTTTCCTTCCTTTTTCTCATTCATATCTGCTGTCTAATGATGTTCTATCTATATCAACACATCCATGTAAAGCTCCTTGGGATGACTCTGGTGTGAAAGGCGCTATACACAAGTAAATTGAATTGAATTGAATTGATTTAATTTTATTTCAATTCAATTCAATTCAATTCAATTAAAAAGCCTTATGGCTTTTAAGAAAGGCCTAAAAAAACTGAGCTCCGTCCAGCCACTGTGTCCTACGGGAGTCAGAAGCCTGTCCAGTCCCCTTGCATGTAAAACTATCCGGCACAAACACCAGTCCTGCCGTGCCGGCAGCCTGCCTCATTACTGATCAAACAGAACTCAGGTGAAGCTCTTCCTGTTCCCACATTGTATTTCCACTATTCTCACTATGTCTCACCAGAACCCAATCATTCTTTCAAACATCCGCACGTGGATTTTTGCCGCTCCGGTTCTGAGGTCAAACATGAATGCTGATATATTTACATGGCCCTGCAAATGCTGCAGAGTGACTGAACAAAAGCGAGGAGTTAAAATGGCAAAAATAAATCGCACTGTTCCGCAGCCCAAACATTCTCAAACCTATTAAGCTTGTTCCTTTTGCTTAAGTTTGGTTGTGAAAAGCCTAAAGCCAAATGGAGAAAGAAAGTCAAGCCAAGTCGTCATAGAAACTAGACGCTACTGTAGGTTTTTACTTGATCCATTACACGCCCCTGCAAACTCAGATGAGAGACCCCGAATGCAGTTGGGAGACATAAGGAGGAGACATGGGATGTAGACTTGGCCTGCAGTTGCCTGACATCATGGGTGATTTGGGGTGGTGTGTTATTATCCATAAAAAAACATCTGGGGTTCCTCTCGCCCCTTTTCCCGGGTCATTAATCAAGAGGCATTTCAACGGCGTACACATATGAAGTGACCCACCCCCCCACCCCCCCCGGGGGGAGATTCCCACTCTCTGGCTGACTGCATTTTACCTGAATTTTGAAAAAAGATTCACAAAAAGATTAAACACGGCTCTCTGTCCCATAAAAGGATCACTAATTCTAGTTATTTCTCCTCTATATGGGAAGGAAAAATCAGCTTGGTAGGACTGCTGGTCTGAATTATAAATAATACCTCATACAGTCAAAGGAGGAAGATGGAGACTGGACCAGAGAATGGAATAGGTGATTTCATTTGTGGCCGATTACGTGTCTTGTTGGAATAACGCAGGAAAGTACCTGGAAAATGACACAACTGAGTCAATAAATAAATGAGTCAAGCTAAATAAATATATCTCACTCAGCGGCGTAAGAGCTGTGTTGGGACTTTTTCCACCAGCGAGGACGCAGGCGGCACTGAACTTAATTGGCGAAACGTCTGCGTGGGCTCTGCGGGTTTAAAAGCTGACGGGTTAGCAGTTAGCACAGGCCAGCGTAGCCCTGCGGGCAGGGAGCCGGACTGGGGCAGGACAGGCCCGTCCCGGGGCGCGGAGCTGCCCGAAACTGTCCGCGTTCCTCCTGCGTGTCACGGAGCCACGTTTCAGACCGGAGGACGAGTTTGTTCGCGTTCTATGAATTCTCATATTGAGTTTGTAATCTGTTTGAAATCTTTAGGGTACTTATGACTCATTTGCTTTCACTTAACATATTTAGCAGATGTTTTTTTTGCACAAAGTGATATACAAGGGAGGCGAACAGAACATTTCAAACGTACGTGTTGCCAAGGAGTGGACCGAGCGGGGGTGCCGCTACACATGTAGGGCCCCCGTGGAAGCATATCATATTGCGTCCCCTACCAAGAGCAATGCAATCGCGTTTCAAGTTTTTTAGGGCCCCTGTCACTCAGAGGCCATTGGAGTCACCCTAGCATTCCCCACTTTTTTTTACGGTGCCTCTCCCACTGTGCAAATGGAAGCAGATATTGGAGGAGGAGCTACACGGTGACTTCAAACAAAGCAAGAGCCTAATAAGGACCAGTAGTGTGAAATAAGAACATTCAGCAAATGAGCGGAGGCGTCAGGCTATAGTAGAGGAATCCTTGGAACAGGAGGGTCTCGAAGGTGGCGAGAGAATCTGATGACTGGATGTGGTCCAGCGACTCATTCCACCAACACGGAACCACAGAAGATTCAAGATTCAAAAGGCTGTGCACCTGGCACCCAGCTGGCCGGGCCTGGAGTTACCAGGAACGCCCCCCAGTCCCCTCCCCCCTTCCATAGTCCACAACCCAAACCACTCACCAGCGAGTCTTCCACGGTGAAGTTGAACATCCGCTTGGCGTCCACCTTCAGGTTGCTCACGAACTCCTTGTACTCGGGATTGTGCGGCTCGTTGTAGGTGAGGATCTTCACGTTCTAGACGGAGCCAAACGGCGAGAGAGAGAGCGGTTACCTCCACACTGCGGCACCGGAACGCAACCACGGAGACGCCGATTAAATGGAGAAGAGAGTCGCCCAAGGTTTTTTTTATTTTTTTTATATATATATAAAGAAAGACAAGTCGACAAGCTGAGGGAATGACCAGGCTGCGTGTGAGTCTCGCATAAACACTGATCTCTCTCCTTTGCAATATAAACCTTTTACCTTTGCTGCAGAAAGAAGCCAGTTTGTAGAGATTATGCAATTTCCCGCAAAGCATCACTTTAACCCCCTGTCCTAACACATTCATCACTTGATGCATGTTCCCCCTTGGCAGACTCTGCTCTCAGTGTCTCAGTCCCCCCCCCCCCCCATGGCAGAAAAAAAGTGCAAGAGGAGACATTTTAGCAGCAGGACCCTGCTTGACCTGCCCTCTTAGACCCTCCTCCCATGGGACGGGTGTCTGTTATTAGAGTCGGCCCTTAATTTTCCTTCATCTCTGAACCCAGCCACCCAAAACACATTCCTGGGAGCTCAGGACATCCTCCAACTCAGAAGGCGGAATGCCTTCAGGAATTCCGCCCGAGCGCGGAGACGCAGTTCCCATCCATGGCCTCCTCCTACTCCCGTCAAACCCGGGATTGTCTCTTGGGGCCCTATGCTAGTAATTGCGCAAGAATAGCTCTTGAGCTTGGGGGTGTGATTAAGTGTTCCTGTAGCTTTTGTCAAACCGTGTAATTTATTGTTTCGTCCAGTTACGGGGCACGGGAAGGAGCAGAGTGACTGAGAAGCTGTGAGACAAAAATATTGACTAATGCGCTGTGAGACTAAATAATTTTTTCGATCTTCTCTACAAATTGCAGTATGTTCACAAGTGGTCTAGCTTCAGCTTTTCATATCAAGATGTTTGAATATCTTCCCACAAGTTCAGAAAAATAACTCATTCAGGCAGTTCTACAATTGCATGTGTTTCCAAATGCAAATTGGCTCATAGGCTGTTGGAATATTGGGAAATGATGTCTCGCACTGGTTTATATGCAATTTTATCCCAAACCCGTGTAGCAAAATAATTCTCAGTTAGCTTGGTTAGTCCAAATAGGTTTTGTAAGTGCATGTTGTTAGGGGTGTAACAAAATTGAATCTGAATCGCAAGTCTGTCCATGAAATGGCTGCATCGATTCAAAATCCCAAGTGTGGCTCAAATTTAGAACAAAACAGTGCAAAATTCAATGAAGCTCTCTAATCAATTTAAACTGTCATATCAATAATAGTGTGTAGTCATATTTTTTTCATATTAAGGCCTTATGATTAACTTTCAGGAGCCTCAGATGGTATTGGTAGCACAAAATAGAGAAAGTTAGTGGTTTACTGGGGGAAAAAAAACATTTTGAATATGTTTTCAATTAAAAAAATATGACACTTCAATACATTAAACTGATTTAAATAGCATCCAACAGGCCACGATGTAGCCGTGTCGAATTGCCATATGTTGAAGTATATCTGTTTTGTGTGTGTGGTATCGAAGGATCTACTCTATCTAAAAATCTACTCCATTGCCATGTCTGAGAAGCAGGCCAGTAAGGTTGAATGCAAACTGAAGTTGAGCACCTTAAAAGCCTTGTGGGTCTCATAAAATGTTTTGAACATAGTGATTAATGGTTAACTGAGGTCTGCACCAAACCTGTTTTTTCAGTCCTGTTATTTACTATTAGCTGATTTTGACTTTGCGTAACACAAAGTCTTACGGGAACATATCCCTGTATTTGTATAGAAAAAAGGGAGGGGGGGGGTTCTTTATTTGAGCGATATTGACATGCTAGGTACGACAATGCTTGGGGGGGGTCATTTGCCTTTCCTGCTTTTCGTGGCAGAGAGTTTTACACAGTTAAATGGATCGGAGATGAAGTAAGCCCGCTGTTTCGGGATAAGCGGCGGCCAAGCCGTTTCAGGGAACGTTCGGAGCGAATAATCGATCTCTCCTTCCTACTGGAAAAAGCTGAGCAATCGGAACCATCCGCCTGTCCGTGGCTCCTGCCGCTTTCGAGCTGCTCTCCGTAACTAAGCAACCACTTCAGCCATGAAGAAAATTGAACGTTTTTTTTTTTTTTTTTAAAGAGATGTTTATTGCAGCTGAAGAAGGATCTTTAGAGCGTTACGTACAAGTCTGACAGCCAGCCTTGGCGCGGTGATACCAGCCACCTTCCGGCCCAAGATCCAAGTTGAAAAGGACAGAATTTCAGAACCAGTGCATCTGAAATTACACGCCGCGCATCTGGGCTAATGCCTGTCTGCCGCGGGGAGCTGGAACGGCTGTGGCTGCTTTTTTGCGATGCTTCTGCAGACATGCTGAACACTTAGCCTCTATGTGAAGAGCCGCACTGCATTCTGGGACGTGCAGATTTATTAATTACTGACAAACCAATTACCTGAATGATGAGCTGACCTCGATACTGTGGCTTTATGGTAATTTCAGTCAGGCAGGGGGGTGTCTAAGGCCGTGTTGCCATAGTTTTCAGGCTGGAGGACCTGGAATCCCCTCCCCTACCCCCTCACCTGGAAGGCGACCTTAGCGATGGGGTCATCCGTGCCCCCGTTGGCCCAGGGTTTGGCTGGCCGGGAGCCCAAGCTGCGGCCAAACACGTCGATGTAGAAGAAGACATATTCCTCCCGGGGCAGGTCTGACTTGTAGAAGAGCACCATCAACTGCCGGAACGTCTCCCAGGAGCAGCACACGTACACCACTGCATGGAGGAGGACACGAGCGAGCCATGAGCAGACACCCTCCGGGTCCAGCCTGACTTCCTGTGTCTTTTTGTGTCACTTCCTGTCTAAGCTGGTACATGCCTAACACACAACGACAGGCTGAGCTTCATCACTGAGCTTCATCATTCACTGAAGCCTTTAGTGTTTTCAAACCGTACCTCCAGATTCAAGCAGCCATCCCAAGACATCGTTAATTGGCAAACAGATGTTAAATATTAATGACAATCAGTTCAAATAATAACTAAAGGCAATGGCAATGACACAGTGTGACAGGGTGAAATTACGGTGGACTATTTGTCGTCACACTTTTGCATTTAAAGCCAAATCATAAAAAAATGAAGGAATAAATTTATATTTTCATTTATGCTCATTTTCGAATTGGTGAATTAATTTGACCATTGACTGTAGACAGCAGTGCATCTCCATCAAAAGAAATGACAATATCGACGAAAAAGAATGACATAAAACACTACCTTCTCAGAAGATTGATACCTTTCGCTTGCAAAGCTATCAAAATAATGGACATCGGGTCCGAAGTCACACGGGAATGTTTCAGCGCTACTCCAGCATCAGTGCGCTGAAGTCCCCACCTGTGGTCGCTCACCAGGTTCGGTGAGTCACAAAGCTAACACGGGGAGCCGCGGCGGATGTGCCGCGCCGTGCCGGTCACCGCCCGCGTCAATTAGCCGACACGGTAATTAGCGAAAATGGCTCCTCTCCCAAGCGTCAATCCTGCCAGTCATTAAAACACTGCGGCTCCAGCTCTTAAGTACACCCATTAAGGTAAACCTTTTTTGGTGGGCTTTAATGATTCATGTTTAAAACCGATTTAAATATTAACGACGGAAGGCTCGAATTTTAAATACGTGTTTTATTGTACGGAATCGTGCGAGTGCACTTCAACTGGTTTTTTTTTTACTTAAATGTAGCACATGAAAATAAATGGAATACATAAAATGCCACATCACAGGAAAAAATTAAAAGGGTTGTAGGAGCACAACCACATATGTACACAGACCACAGAATCGGGTATAAGGACATGGTGAAGAGAGACAGACACTCATACCCAGTAAACTGATGCAGACAGATAAATAGGCAGCTACATAGAGGTAAACAGACACTGGCAAAATGGTCGAGCAGTAGATGGGGCTGCCATGGCGAGTGGCAGAGTTAGGGGGGCCAGGAGAGGTGGCTGAGGAAGTCTCCCGGGGCGTGATGACATTCCAACAGTGTCGCCTTCCTGTCCGATCCATTGTTTCAGATTTAACGGCTCAAGCAGGATATGCACAACAAAAACCCGGCTAAAGGGTCTCAAATTTTTATCTCCCTGAGCACCTATCTCCCGTAAAAAAAAAAAAGAAAAAAAAAGCCTTTCCTGAAGAAGGCAGAGAAGGGGTCAGAGACCAGATTTATGTTGGACCTCCTTTAGACCAACCATGGAGGGTAACAAGAGTATGAGCGTCAAGGCGAGCTGAGGTGTGACCTGGGGCCCAGGGTCCAAGAGAAGGTCTCCCTTTGCCCCTGTGGAGGGCCGACCTCCGTAGAGAAGGCCGATTCACTCGAGGGACAGTCCTTAATGCGTTCCGACTCATCTGGGTAGTTGGCAGAGGCGTTCGCTGGCACCCAAAACCAGAACCAAACAGGCATCTGTCTCTTTGTTAAAAAGGGTGACCACTTAATTAATGTTCAGCCAAGAAACAAATTTTCCCCCTAGCTTCATCCAGCGCTACTGGTGCCTAATAAAGCGGCTCTCACAATCAGGTAACAATGGGGGGTGCGAATTTTCGGAGCTTGGTGCCACCTTTACAAAGGAGACGACATTCGCCGGCTCAAACAAAACTCAACGACCGCCGACACGAAGGCGTGCAGAGGGGGGCGCCCGGCTGCCTTCGAAAATCTGCTTATTTCGATCAGTGAGGTCGTCACGGTAGCGGGAGGCGCTCAAGCTCAAAGGGCTCCGGTGCCGTCGTGACGACCAGCGCCGGAAGGCGCACCGCTGGTCCGCGGCGCAAAGGGTCTCGCCGAACTGCAGGATGGAGAGATTGCGGTGGCTAATTAACAGGAAGTTGCTTATTATCAGATGACATTTCCAGCCATCTGCCTCTGCCAAAAGCTAGAGACCCTGCAAAGCTAATAGCTGCGGGGAAATTTATGCGTTGGAGGCCATTGTGCTGATCCTGAGCAGTCAGTGGGACATGAAATTAATTAAAGATTTCTAGCGCGCAGGATGAGTGGTGGGGGGGGCATGTCTCCCAATTGAAAACGGTACACAAAATGGCACCTGTGCAAAATGTGTTGTCTCGGTCTATTTGTCAGCTGGAACTTTCTGGAAGCATCCAACCCCCCCCCCCCCACCTCCGCCCTAACACGACCTGTCAAACAGCCCACTCGCTCTTCACTGCGCCGGAGAGACACACCAACAGTGTGAGTGTCTGCTGCTTCTAGAAGCCGTGGGGGTGTGAAGATCATGGGCCGGCTGTGCCGTATCTCCCCGCTAGCATATTGAATCATACCTCTACGGCACAAACCTCACAATCACCTCCTAGGTGCTCAGGATAAATTGGTTAATAGACGGGGACAAACAAAAACTGATGAGTTTTCACTGTCAAGGCCTGCCGACTTATTATCACATAGCGCTGTCTAAACCACATCTTCGGAGACGGATGAAAGATCATTGTCTTCTCAACGAGTGTGGGGGGATCTCAAGCCCCGGCCCATTAAGGAGGGTCTGCTTTTAGGACCTGGGGGTCCTAAACGGTCTTGGGTTCCAGTTACCCCTCCAGTGACCTCGCAGCCACCCAGTCAACAGGGGCAGGCAGGCAAATATGTGCTTTGACGGTTACGCTGCGGAGAGACCCACCGAATCGAGACTGGAGACAGAAGGTAACGCTGATGGATATATGTGACGGTCCCGCCACATTTTAATAGGCTGGGCTTGGCACCCTGGCAGCTCTCTGACTCCAACCTTCTGCAAACTAAGTGGATGGGATTCCCATTCCCCATGTTTTTAATCTAATCAATAGGACTCGTGTATAAACACCCTACAGCTACTGTGTAGCCAAAACCTTCCAGGAACACAAAAAAGCTTAATTGGATAGAGGAGTCTATGAGTGTAACATACAATTACAATCACCAGCTGCAGCGTCCTCTCCAGCTGACAGCACTGGGGGCCGAGACAATGACAGGCTACCAAGGAAATTGAATGTGTCACCTTCATTTATGACTCAATGATTGTCAAACTGCGCGTGTTTTTTTTGGGCTGATCCTGAACTGCTTTAAGTCATTTATCAGTGGAAATTACCTGTCGTGTTACTGCATATAAAATCTGTTCTAAGCGATCATTTGGGCGATTCCCTCAACATGAAAACCTCAGGTTTAAGGGGGAAATAAAATGATGGTAACACTTTACTTCCATCCATTTTCTGTAACCATTTATACTGTTTAGGGTCAGAGGGGGTCTGGAGCCAATGGGCACAAAGCAGAGAACAACGCAGGATGGGTCCCCGACCAATCATGGGGCACCATCGCACACTAGGCCCTCGGGCGTGCACACCTATGGGCAGTTTGGCAGCTCCAGCTGGAGTTCCCGCAGGAATCCCCACGATGACACAGGGAGAACATGCAAGCCCCACAGACATGGAACCCTGGTCCCAGAGGTGGGAGGCAATAATGCTAACTACTGTACCACTATGCCACCCTATTCCACCATAACACTTTACTCAAGGGGGCACAAGGTAATAGTACACGCTTACTTAATGCATTAATTAACCAGTAACTAAGTGTTAGTTGTGTACTGATCCCATGTTCGTCCATCATTAATCAATCATGACAGTTCACACATTTCACGCAGGATCTATATTAATTCATGGTTTGTTCTTGAGTAGTAACTGAGTAACTAAGTTATTTGTACCCCCTTAAGTAAACTGTTACCAAAAGTATTAATTCTTACAAATATATGGGGGTGGTGCAGTGTGTTTTCGCATTTTCTGCACGTCTTCCCATGGCTCTTCTCTTCAGTATCCTCCAATGGCCCAAAATCACCGCATTTAGGTTAAATGATCTCGCACAGGGTGCACGGCTGCTTGTGTGTGGCCCAGTAATGAACTGATATCTCGTGCTGCTCTGCAAATTAAAGAGGTGGCATGTGGCTCTGTGGGTCTGGACTCGTGGTACGAAGATGGCCTGTACAAGGCCCGTGGTCAGCAGAGCGATGTCACTGCTGGCCCGCTGAGCAAAGCCCATAACCCCCACTGCTCCAGTGACCAGCTGACCCTGCTCTCTCATAACCCCCACTGCTCCAGTGACCAGCTGACCCTTCTATCTCAATGCCATGTTGCTGAAACCCAAAAGACAAGGTCTAGTCATTAAATATCTTGTGTTTCCAATGGTACTACATTCTCAGACATGCTTCACCTGCGCCGTATATCAATCCACCGCCTTCACTTTAGCCCTAAGGTTCTAAGGTTTCATCTGTTGTTCAGCAGAACCTGCGCAGCCGCAGGCTTTTAAAGCCACACTGAGCTACAGTCATACACGCAACAGCTAGTGGCTGCACCTCCATCTAATCTCTGAAAAGGCTGTACACCGGGGCTGGCGGAAAAGGCTACAGCTGGCTGGTTTGATGATCCAGACCCAGTCTTGCTGTCAGGTCACCATCACCTGCTCAGAAATGACAAAACCCAGTCTGGGTGGTGAGTAATTTCAGGATCCCGGCCCGGTTCCACGTTACTGAAGATCAAAGAACAAAACTGGCCCTCCGCCTCTATAGCTTCATAATTCATAACACCAGGTCTATATCCACACCTGTCACTATTAAAGCAGCTGTATTTTGTCACAAAAACATTATACACGTGATGCTAATATTACTATTTAAAGTACAACAATAAAAAATGCTTTGTTTATGTTTGAATCACAAAAAAAGCAGGAAGCTGCAATTGGCTTTCCTCTTCCATCTGGGATGTTTAAGCATCCCAGTTTGTTGCTCTTTGCTATTATCTCGGCTATTTAACATATTTTTCACTTAATCTGGTCATTAACCCCACAAAAAAAAACCCTGAATGGTAAGAATGTCTTGAAAATAAACTGAGACTTGAAAATAAACTTTCTGTTTATTTTGCCCTAGGATTCATATTGTTGCATGCCTCATTAATACTTCCGGGATTAATACTCGGATTGTATGAGTAGAGAGTACCGCAACATGTCCGCAGTGCATGTGTACCACCAAAGTAATGCATGCAGCACACGCAACATATGACTAAAGCACCGCATGAAACCAGCTACCATCTGTTTTCTTTAAGCTCTTGAACACGTAAGTTTCATGTGACTGATTGCTCTTGGGGTGGATGGAATTTGGGGTCAAATGTATTAAAACCACAGTTTTTTCCCCCTGGTTTTTCAACATTCTCCAAATGCAAAAATACCATCTTTCGTTCGTGAATGAAAGGATTAGGAGGAGCACTTTAACAAGCCACATAAATAAGTTTTATAGTAAAATAACAGGCATTTACAAAAAAAAAAAACTGCACATTAATCCAAATTTCCTCCCCAAAATACAAGGGTTTTACATATTGACTTGCTAATTATTAGTCTGTCAGTAACTTTCATAATCCTCCAACAGATCGTTTTTACCTACGTTAAAAGACACAATTACAGCATAGAGAAAGTATGTCATGATATGTTTTATGTAAACAAGAAGACAAGAAATGGCTGCAAACATCTTCTGGTCTTTGATATTAACATATTAACTTTACGCAACAACTGCTCGGGTCTCCCAGCCTTGCTGTGTACGGGCCATCGTGGAGTTCAGGAATTCTCCCAGCGGGCCGGTCTTGTGAAGTCCAACCTGTGTTTCTCGAACCCGTCGGTGATGATTAACGGACGGGCGGTGATGCTCGTCTAGGGGGCCACATCAGCTAGAACCAGTACTACTTAGAGGTACCGTTAATGTGCTCATCCTCAATTCTGCTCTGTTACTTAATTTTTATCTGAAACAAAATCAGCATAATATAATTACAGCAAGGGCATGGGCTTAATTTCCACACTGGTAGGGACCAAACCAGTGCCACACACCTGCCCCTTAAACACCCACGGCACTCCTACAATATTGCCAGTTACATGTCCTTATACCCAGACCCATGCCCTCGACTTAGAATAAATAAGAGTAATCATTTGTTTGAAAAGGCACAGTTCAAAATAAATATGATTGATTGGAGCGCTTCTGCCAGTGAGAAAACATCTTCAGCGCGAACATTAACAGTGTGATATTTATTAACAGTCTGCCTCACTCCGCTCACCTGGAGTTTCACATTCGAAGGAGTTAATTAAAATACCAGCGATTTCATTTCCAGAGTGTCAATCACAGGCAGTTTGTAGCAGACCAGTAAAGAACAACTGAAGTTCTTGATGTGTAGTTCTAAGACTTTAGCAGCCTATATAAGTGTGTGGTATAGTATGTAAGTTGTCACAGTAGGTATAAGATGAACATGAAAACCACGAAGAAAATAAACACTAAATTTCACATAGATGGACTAAGTAACATCTCAAATATTTACTTTGCTCACTACAGACCTAGCTAAACATAGGCTATTAATTCAGAAAATATACATTTAGTGGACAACCACTAAAGTTTAAAACCATAATTTTGGTAAATAATAACTATAGCTTAAAACCCCCCAGACTGAATTAATAATGGATCATATTGTCGTTTTCCTTTTTTACGTTGTGTCAGCGGAGTAATTACGGCTCAGTGAAATTTTCATTACAGTGTAAGTGACTTTTAGGGAGTTGTTTAATGATTAGTAAATCGTATTAGTGCACCCAGTGAAAGACCATAATGTAACAACCAGGGAAGCAGCCCCAAAGCAGAACAGTAAGTGGAAAGCGGGCGACAGAACACGCGTTTGATAACATTTCATTAAAAATGGCTTAAACCAGGTTTACTGAGCAATAAGCCTATATATGGTGGTTGTCATATTTTGGCAAATTATTTAAAACTGTGTAAGTCATAAACGTCCAGACAAATACATACTTGTCTTCAATGAAACAAGATCGTTTTAAAATATATTACTTTCTTCAGAATGAAATTTATAGGCTAATGATTCAGAATAGCCAGTTTAGTGCTACTTTTAGCAAAATGTACAACCGCGTACAAATAGGGAAAACGTTATTTTTGATCAGCATTCCTATTTGATTAATGTAATGGCTTCTGTCGAGCTCCATAGAAGCCATGTATTCTGTCAGTTTAATTGCAGCTTAAGGGACTGGATTTCGATCGACGGCACCTGCTAATTCAATTCAGTATGTTCCCGACCTCCTGACACTTTCAGGCAATTCAAACTCTGTGTGAAACAGTAACATCAATGTGCTCTATTACTCCAGGGGGAAAAAAATTAGATTTTCTGTGCTGGATCACTTGTTTGAACACATTAATAACGTCACCTTGAAAATAATCCCAGGCTGTATATATATATTTATAAATATATATATATATATTTTCCATTACATATAGAAAGAACTGCCAGGGTATGACAGCCATTGCCCCAGATCAGGCCGCTGTTTTCAGATTAGATCCAGTATCTCCACCTGTTTTATGGTTGCATCTGGTTCAGCAAAATAAATAAATAGATTACATAGATTAGATTGGACAGACAGACAGATAGCCGGCCAGCCAGATAGACAGTCTCAGAGATAGATAGACGTCCCCATGTAACGGAGACTTGCTAGTTTTCACCTCCCCTTTGGCCTTTTGCCATTCCAGGATCAGTATTAATTTTTAACCAATGCCATATGGGCCGAGTAAATGGGAGAAGGCAGGGCAGGGGGCAGGAACTGGCTGATGGGGGTTTTTAGTGCAGCATGGCCGCTCTCCTGCTCAGCAGCCATGGTGACAGGAAGGTCCGAGGCAGTATAAACTCTGAAATTGCTTTCGGGAAGATGGACGGCTGCTGGCTGAGCTCGTTTAGGCAAACCGTCACCTCCGGCATCACGTCAGAATTCCCTCAACACCCACCCGAGACGGTAAAAGCCTGCGCGTCCACAGTCGCTCAGCCGAGTTCGCAGCTCGCGATCAGATCTGGTTTCCACCGTCGGCGGAAGAAACTGTACGCCGCATTTCCCTTACGGTGACAGGCGCTAATGTGCACGTCTGTGTGGAAGCTGTATAATTCTAGATGTAAACAAGGCAGAAATCGGCTCATTATTTGATTCATTATTTAATTCAGGGAAACCACAATCTACGGCTTAAGCTCCGAACACCAGAGGTCCCGCCCTCTCATGTCAGGTTCCTTAGCTTGGATGGATTCCTCAAATAGACCAAACGCAGAATCCGGACCTCGCCACACATTAAGGATAATGTCAAGACATGACTTGGTGAACTAGGGCTCAGCTGTTTAGGTCCAGGATTAAAGTCTGACATTTGGTCGTCATGCTCTCTTCAGCATTCAAGATTTTTGATTTGTCACACGCGTGGTAATACGGGCACAACATGCAGTGAAATGTATCAACTGTATCCGTGCGCAACACCGGAATGATTGAAAAACTACTTAATTTTATAATTGACTTTATCTGTAATAGGAGGAAATAAAATAAAAAAATAAAAAACAGAATCACCCCCAGCAATATGAAAGAGAACCGACACTGCAAGTACAATACATACCAAAGGAATCATTACAAGTGGGATCCAGCATTAGAAAAGACTTCAGTACTGTAAAGACCGCCCTCTTCACAGGACGTGATGACCTTTCGCCTGAGGGCGGGGGAAACGTTTGGGTTGCTGTCTTTAATTAAAGAACTCCCTAGTTAATGTATGAGCGTCTGCGTGCAGAGAACGGGATCCTGAAAACAGGACAACGGCATATGACATCAGGGGCCAAAAACACATATTTATACACGCCTCTGTACACACGCATAGATCTGTTTAGGTAGCTGCAGACGTTGGTGTTAAAAGACAACAGTAGGTGCAGTGCACAGCTAGTGCATATGCAGGTATCCGTGTGTCTCTGCGGCCAGCGTGAACCGGCTGCCGGCGCTGTAATTACTGTGGCCTCCGAGCGAGTCAGACGCACCGCAGGCTTCAGCGTGCTGCCCCCCCCCCACCCCCCCCCACAGCTGGGAGGGCTTGAGACAGGATGACTTTGATATGATAATCGTGAACAGGCCGCAGTGACACGTGCAAGAGGAGGTATCAGCGTTCTGCTCATCTCGCGGTGTGGAAAGGGTGTCGAAAGAGCGTAGAATGAGGCGCAATTACCCGAGGGGCGTCAATTTAGGCTGGAGGTCCGACTGACTGAACTGGGATTAAACGACCGTAGATGGGCAACAACATCCCATGGAGGGTCGAAACTTCAACGTTAGCGAAAGCTAATGCAGGTGGGACCTGTGTTGCCCCCAATGAGCCGAGAATCGTCTCCTGCACACCCTAGCAGCAGTCACCAGCGGGGGTTACAGGGAGGCACGATTTGTCCTGCAAAACGCCCCATTTTCTTCAGGGGAAAGTGGATCGATTTGATCCCAGACACAGCAGTTGTTCGCGGCAGGCTAACAATGGCTAACAATGGCATGCTAAGAAGGAGACATTAGCTAACATATGTCTCGTGATATAGATTGAGCAGACTAGACAGCTGGCGTCGCCATTTAGCCCCCCGCCCCCCAGGGAGGCCGCAAGCTGAGATCGCCGCAGGGCGGGGGGGGGGGGGGGGGGGCGCCCGTTGGGCTCTCCTTCCCCCCCTCCCTGCCGGAGGGGGGGGTGAGAAAAAAACAGAAAATCCCCCTCACTGAGGGGGGAAAAAAAAAATGACCCAATTATAAAAATCTTAACCCACATCTCCTATATTGTAGTCGTATATTAAAACATGTCACTCAAAATTCACTCAGTTAATGTTGGTACAATTCGTTAATTAATTCAGCTTTATTACTCAAACAACTGGGCTGTAAAACATACATATAAAGGGTGTTTTTTTGTTTTTTTTTCCTCCTTCTACCATTTCCTCTGATCCGTCTCCATGCAGGTTACATCTGAAGTTCTCTGAATCGTATCAGCCATCAAATAGCGCGGCAGAGGAAATGCATGTCGTTGCCCCTCGCCGTGCCCCCCGTGGCGTCCGTAATTGTACGCCGACGAGCGTCTCTCTGAAAAGCCGGAGCGAGGCACATTCTCCGCGCGGCTCCCCCCCCCCCCCCCCCCCCCCC
>JAABNY020000136.1:14520552-14537354 GCA_015164015.2 Brevimyrus niger
CGGGGGGGTGGCGCGGGGTTGGGGGGGGGGGGGGGGGGGGGGGGGGGGGGGGGGGGGGGGGGGAGGGTACTGCGATCTCATGAACACGGGTTGGAGTGTGGCTACGCTACCAGTTAGTCACCCTCGCGATCTTCAAACGCTTCTCGCGTATGACACAGGGCCCGTTCACCACGGACCTGCGGTCTTCGACCGTCTACCCTGCTGATCACACTGCCGTACTCCCCCTCTACCATCGTAACCTCCATCTTCCATTTCCACGTTCCCTGCCCCCCACTTGATGGACCAGGACAAACCCAAACCTCAATCGAGGACCTGAAGCGCCTTGCGGTAATTGCACAGCAATCAGCAAATGTTATACAAAGTTATTATGCCTGAAAAGTGGGACTGATGAATTAGACACAGAATCCCATCGCTGCCTATTTGACTAGCTGTGTACATGGAGGTGCAGACATGAACACAAGGGTTGATGGTGGGTAAAAAGAAGAGTTAACAAGGCTGCAAGGTACAACAAATTGCGTCGTAGGGTATATAACATGCGATTTCACACCGGGCTATCTAGAGGCCTGGCAGTGATCATTCACGTCCTGGGATTCTTCCCGATATCACCTCTGGCTGCCCGTCAAGCAGCACTTCAATGGCGGTTCGATTTTAAGGCTACGTTTGTTTGCTTTTTTCTGTTTGTCTTTTTGCTATCCGCTCGGCATTCGTTGCAGCCGTCGATGACAGGTTCGCTTATTTATGGAACCAATAGGTGGGGGAGGAGATGGAGGGACGTCGAGCAGCGTTTCCTCGCTGATGAGTCCTGGGGAAAAGGTCACTGAGAGCCGGGTGACAGATGAAGGGGGCCATCGTCAATCAGCACTGGGCACAGAGCCTGAGAGACCACGATCCGGCCTCTGGCAGATAACACAAAGCTGCCGGTTCTCTGAACTCCACCCCGGGTGTCATTCTAAGTGCTCGACCCACTGGATCCACACGTACAACTGTGCAGGGTGTCATGCAGCCATTCCCGATGTGTCCAGGGTGTTGCCTTTCGTGACGGCTGTCAACAAGCCAGCTTCTCCGTTTATACTATGACTTGCAAAACTGCACCGGATATGCAACTGAAAGATGGAAACACGGATGCTTTTATTTCCCTCAAAAACACAAACCTGTAACAAGTTTTTTGAGAAGCGTTTATTATTATTTGTTAAAAGAAAAACTTCTTTTCTATGTGGCCTTATTTCAAAACATTTACTACAGACAAAATACCCTTTGCAGCACTTACCCTATTGCATTGACTAATTAATTTAGCTAAAGGTTAATTTAATATTTTGTCATTTGAAAATCTCTTGAACAAAAAGTCGTACAAGCACCAGATGCATAAATTAAATCAGGCGACGTTCCAGCTGTACTACTGAGAGAAAAAAAGTTACGGTTTGTTGCAACATTAACACATATTTTAATCAGTTGCGAGGTTTGTGCAAAGGCAGAAAACTGGGAAGTATTTCTGTTGAATGAATGAATGATAAGATCACTGGAGGGGATTTGGGCAAAGGTGTCATCCCCACATCATCGTTGGTTTTGATCTGTCGTCTTCGATCCCAATGAAATAATTTCTGAATCGGAACCTGCATCCATGGTTCAATACGGATTTTCCACAGTAGATTATTAACAGCGTAATTAAATCGCTGGTAGACCAAACCTGTTGATACGCTTTAAAAATCCGTGTATTTTTTTTTTTTAAAAGACAAGAATAATTAATCTGTGATTACAATTTAATCAGGATTTACGACTTCACTCTAATTACACGGCAGATGTAGAGACGAAACGGCCCATGCGTCTCACATGTTGCACGTTCATAACTACCAGGGGGTAAAATCGTCATTAAAATGAATACCAATTTTAGCAGCCACGAGAAACTTACGATATAGGTTCATACTAAGTCATCCTGGCCCACAACCTAATGCCAATCGGACACAGTAATATTCAGTGGGAATGAGTAGACGCCGCAACTCATTGCTCTCGGCTCAAACCTGTCAAACAATCCGCCAGCTTTCACAACCATATTCATGGTTTTTATGTCTGAGACTGACAAGCTAAACCGGAAAACCGGGCAACACAATCAATATGCAGATTTGGTAAGTTTGGTAAGGTCGTAAATATGTCAGAGCCAAATAACTTGTTGCTATACTTAGAATTCATTGGTTTCTAAATGAAAGGTAAAACAAGGAAATCAAAATGCCATATCCTCTTAATAAAATGTTAATCCTACGCAAAAAGAGTGAATTGTAGTGACTTCGTCCATATTGCTATGAGCCGATACGTATTCTAGGACACTCGTATGCATTGCACGGCGTTTCGGTCATATATCAGCTGACCTGAAAATTACTCATCAAAAACACAGTTCTGATTTATCATAAATACTATATGCTTGAATAATTAAAGCTAGTATAAGGAGAAAAGCATAATATGAACTGAAAAACAATTTGTACATCTGCAGTTCTTTAATGCTCCTCATCACCATGGAAACAATCCTTTCTCATACCTCGTGGGGGCAGAGATGCCCCTGAATATGTCAGACTGTCATGACTCCTGGTGATTACGCAGATCACACAGCAGAGGAAGGAAGAGGGAGGAATTCACGCGCTAAGAGATACGTAAAACTTTTCCCCAATGTGCTTGCGCAGCACTTCACATTTTAGTCACTGTTTTCAGGTAAGCGGACAGGCACTTTGATGATTAACACGTTTGTTTTTGCCGTGTTGAGTGTGCCACTCGATGGGTAGCACGATTGCCTCACGCCTACGTAGTTGGGGACTCAAACCCAGCCCGTGAGTAGTAGTAAAATAACAAGTTTGAACCCTAACCCCCCCCCCCCCCTTCCCTGTGAAATTTGCCAGATGCCCCTGAAATTCATTTCTGGCTACAGGCCGGCCAGCATGTACCCAGCCTGTCCTAGCTGTGGCTTCACCCGTCCCTGATCCTTGCAGAGATTACTGGATGGATGTATAATGTGCTGGTAGTAGCCAAGGCTGAGGTTTGTAGCATCTTTAACTGGGACTAAAGAATGTTGTAAGTCTGCGTGAAGACGCGCTGGTTTCGTAATCCACCACTGACCCCATGTCTTAGAGGAAAAGTTCAGCTTGGTCAGAGGAACACACAAAGAATCAAAGAATGGCCGCATGTTAGAAATATCCCGGCGAAACGGTCCCGTTCACCTTCCTACTTTCCCAGCGGCCGAAGTTCAGCTGGGCACGGGCCACCCAGTCGTTCCTTGGCCCGAATGACAAACAGCGGACAATAAAAACTAAAAGAGAGCCACACGAACTGAAGAAAACAAACGGCATGATGGATTGTATTTTACAGGAAATACCTACACATCTGATACGCTGAGTGAGTTCCTTATAAGGAAAGAGCCACTTTCTTAAAAATTTCTCAAGTCAAGTTTCAGGGCCATTGGGAACCTGAGAAGTGGAAGGCAGGAAACCAACCAGGACGTATTTAAGTTCTGCACTTTTAATAAACCTTTGCTATGCATTCGAAAACGCCATGTTTGTAGCTAACCGAATGTACAATGAATTCAAATTCAGTATCAGTCCTCTATTTATAGACATGGAGAGGAACAGCCTGACTCATTTTCTGAGAAGGATCCGCGATAGTTTCAGAGCCGAGATCAGGTGCCGAACCCACGCCAAACAATGCGGGGCCGAAGGAATCGTAACGGAAAGAGAGGGGTGTTCACGGACGTCACAGCATTCCGACGGGGACCCTTCCCAAGCCATTGGGCAAGAATGACACTCCGATTTTCTTTGCTCGAACAAGCTCTGCGTCAATGCAAAATCCGCTGGCTGGAAAAACGCAGAGGGTTTCTGCGGTTCCGCGAAGTTGGGACCCGTGCCCGAGAAGTTCCCACAATGCCATGCTACCTGTGCAACAGGGGTGGGTACGGATGGCCGACCGAGCCGTCCCTTATGCAGGCCGCCTCCTGGTTTGACCTTGCGACGACAGCGCTCAGGTCTTGTTGATCGCTTTAGTCTGTCAGTGCCGTGTCACCCGGCCGGCACGCTCCCGATTGGCTGGCTTTTCCGCTTATCGATCGAGGCCGTCGTTTTTGGCCCACGCTCATGACGTGGGAACAGCACTGAGAATGTGTTTGGCAAAGAGACGGCAGTGCAGAACCAGATCCCGGCGTGGACTCTTATTAGGCGGCAATGTGCTTCTGCGGTAATTATTTAGGTCTTATTTTCACACCCTGTGTCGCCGTACGCCAACGACCCGACGCGCTCTGCTGCTTGAAACCTGCTAGCGCGCGCTCCAGAGATAGACATCACAACTCCCATCTCTCCATAAGCATCTGCTTAACATAGGTTCGCGGGAGTTGGGTGAGGGATTTCTCCTGGCTGCTTCTCAGGCTCACAGTATAGCCCCCCAACCCCCCCCACCCGCAACCTACCTCCCCAGTGTTAGCCCAGCCTGAGCGGGTAATTATCTACTTAGTCCACGTGTCAGCTGTCTGGCACAGCCTGAGTGAACAGAGACAGCCCTGTTATCCGTACACATCGCACACTCTCCCCTTCATCAATTCACTGCCTCTCTCCCTAACGTTTTTTTTTTTTTTTTTCCTTTTCCAATGTTTTGGTTCCTCGCAAAAAATTAATTAATGCCAGGATTTTTGCTTGCGTCAATTCCTGCAGGAATGTTTAGCGGTTGGGGGTGGTGCCGTATGTGCTTTTGGAATCCTATTTATTTATGCATCCGATTTTCCTGGTCTTAATTATTTTTTGCGTTGCCCGAATTCACTTAAATGGACCTTTGAAGACAGCAGCCAGCACCAGTGCGTCTCTAACCATCTTAGGCCAGGGCATTTATCTCCATTTATTCTCCACGGCAAAAGTGCTACCGGTTACGTCGTGACATTTAAGGTAGTGCTAAGCGTGATGTATTTTAGAACTGGGAATTTAAGCAGCAGTTCAGTATTTCAGGCCCTGAAGAGAGACACTGCCACTGTTGCTTTGTTTTCAAAACACTCTCTTAACAATTCCGAACATCGAACCTACATATGTAAGCTGTTTTTGGCCTCAGTGTTCCTACCAGTCTGAAGCTGGATTCATCACCCATCATCCCCATCGTCACTCGCAGTGAGGACCACCTTAGGAACACCTGAGAAGTGCGGGTCACCTTCGTATTCAGCGTTTCTAGTGTTCTCCGTGCGAGCGATCAGGAGGGCTTCTTCACTGAGCTGAAACATCACGTCTACCATTAAGAAGAACCCTAAGGGCGAAGGAACGACGTGCAACTGGACTCCCTCCGGTCCACAGACCTCTACCTCGGGAGGCTCTAGTGCGCTCCACCTGGCCATCAGGTATAGGATTCAACCTGGGGAAGAGCTGTACTAGTGACAATAACCACAATTTAAGATGGGGTGGGTGACTTTGACTCTCTGAACCAAAGTTACAAATATTTATCCAGCCATGTTGGCCTGTATAGATTAGATGATAATATTGAACTTCATTGATTCCCGGTGGGTAACATTTTCTGCCAGACAAAATAACAAAAAAAACGATCCCGGGACAACAGTCCACCCCCCCCCCCCACCCCCTAAGAAGGAATAAGCTATGATAACAGTTAAATAATAAGGTAGTGCCCCTTATCTGCCCCGCTAACGGCACAGAATTACCCTGAAGGCTTGTGACGTCACTCACCCCGGCCGCTCTGCTTGATGCTGTCCAGGAGGTTCTTGTACTCGATGTGCTCGTGTTCGTTGAACACCAGGTTGTCGGCGGTGATGTTGTCCACCAGCAGCTCCTTGTAGATGCCCTCAACGGCGAAGTAGCAGGGCCGGTCGTCCAGGTTGTTGTCATGGAACATGAGCAGGGCATTTCTGAGCCAGCCAAAGTGGTGGTGCATGTGCAGGGCGAACTCCCCAAGCTTGCGGTGCGTGGGGCCCGTGTTGGTGATGGACGGGTACATCTTGAAGTGGAAGCCCACAGCGGGGGCCCCGGCCGTCACCATGGGCAGGCCCCAGTGCGACGTGAAGTAGCCCACCGGAGACGAGGTGTAGTCACAGCCCGGTCCGATGAAAGCCCAGGGGTTGTGGGCAAACTTCAGGTCGACGGCCAGCAGCGGGGCGATGGACTCGGAGCAGATGCCCTCGTCGTTCTCGCTGTTCTCGAACACGTAGCGGACCCGGTGGCCCGGCAGCAGAGACTGGTCTCGGTTGATGCGGTCAATGGCGCGCTCCAGCGCCGGGCCCACGCGGGGCCACGCCCATGGGTACAACGTGTTGTTGCGCGGCAGGATCACGGCCAGCACCACATCTCGGGCCGCGCCGTCCTGCCGTCGAGGGCTCCCCGTCTTGGCTGCCTCACCTCCCCAGCCCAGCAGGAGAGACAGCAGCAGCAGCAGTTCCCCTCCAGCCATCCCGTTCTCCTCCGGAGCCCAGGTTTTGGGTGACTGTGTGGGAGCCGAAGCAAAGAAAACACACTGACACACTCGAGCCGATGAAGCGACACAAGTCTAATTTCTGGAAGCCATTTATCCCCATGCAACCCGCTAACGGGTCTCTCTACCTCCTTTGGTTCAAGTTAATTAATTTTCTTGGATCCCTGAGATGACCTCATACATTTACTTTATGACGTGTATTACTAAAATTTAATCCCATAGAAACTTTCATTGTTTGATATATAGCCGACCAAACATAACATACTTCTCATATTAGATATTGACACAACTAAAATTAAAAACGACCGACGTCGAGCTATATAGTTAATGAACACCTGTGAACTGTACTATTATTTTCCTCCAGTACAATTATTGCAATTATTGATTTTCTATGCACGAAAAAGGAAATAAAGATCAATACTAAATAAAACACATTTGAACATATTGCCAAATTACATACGTCAATAAAAAATAACCAAAAAAAAGTATAAGTGCTAATGACATTACGTACATATCCCTCTTCTAATATTTATTAGCACGATGCGCGTTTACGGTTTAGTGTTCACTAAAAAATTGGATTAAAATAACTACAGTAGATTACAACAACCGTGCAGTGTTAATAATTTCAAAAGTAAACCAACGTTATTAATTATGAATATGACTCGACTTTTTCTCAAAATAAAAACTCCACTAGTCTATAAAAATCGGCAATATTTTAAATCAGAACAATATTATTTTCCGCATATGCTATTTCTTAAATCCTTCGTTCTTCAACATAAACACGGTAGATCAATAAAACTTGAGGAAGATAACAACGCCGGTACGCGCCACACTGTCAGACTCTCCTCATCAACACGCAGGAACGGGCTGAAAAGGCACACATGCCTCCGTTAACGTCAATGACCGTCGTGTCAAGCTAGATCGCCGTCGATTTATGAAATCAGATTACCTCAAACGAAGCAGTTAGTCACATCCATGCCTGCCACCGGTTTCACTGGAAATCCAGGAGTCGTTGATTAATAGGCGTCCGCCGACGAGGGTGGTGAGGAACAGAGGAAGCGGCAGGAGAGCAGCCGGGCGCCTGTAACGAAACGCCGATCGCGCAGGAGCTTCAGCTCATGTTCAGTGGAGAACTGAATCCTAGCCGCGATCCTCACCGCGATCGCATCGGAAGAGGCGCCACCGCGCCAGTGTGTGAGCGAGCTGATCACTGCACGTCAAGAACGTGAAACATCGGAATGAATTTGTTATACACGGAATGAGTGTCAAAAACTTCAAAGCTAAACAGCAAAATAGCCACACATCTCAAATGCGGATAGAAAAACAATATTTTCGTTGTTTTTTAACAATTCTTTCTCGCCACCATAAAGTCTTCTACTTAAAACCACGGAACTAAATCACGATTCTGATACAGCATGGAGATATATCCATTTGAAACCAGATATCAATATAGATCAGTCTTTCCATCTATTGGAAAAAAAAAAATAAAACAAGATCTAATCGTATCTGCCCCTCATAGGGTCCTGAGGGGCAGCTGGGCAGGCTCTTACAGAAAAGAAGAAATGGCTGGTGGAAGGCAAGGCAGAGCGCCAAGTGCTAGGTAATCTAGCACGGGGAGCCCAAAGTTAGGGTTCTTGAAGGTGTCCTACTGCCTGGCGAAGAGCTCTCCCTCGTCGCCCCCCCGCCTGCCCTGTGAGTTTTGCTCACCGCTGTCTGACCGCTGTAACAGGCAGAGCAGCCTGATGAGTAAGTGACTGAAGATGTAATGCTCTGAGTTACCCTGTGTGTTGTGTGTTGAGCGTGTCTGTGTGTGTGTGTGTGTGTGGGGGGGGGGACTGGTTTCCGCTCTCTGCTGGCCGGGGAGGCAGGCAGCAGGAGAGAGAGAGTAGAATGCGGAGGTTGGTATTTATCAATGTCTCCCCCGTATCTCTCCACCGTGCGGCGTTTCGGCTGTCGAGGGAAGCCTGAAGTCAGGAGCGGCTGAGTGTTCCTGTGTGATGCAACCGGTGACAGCCATTCCTCCCCCCCCCCCCTTACCTGTATTTCACAAGCACAGAAAAGCTTGGGGTTTAGGGGCAGTGCATCACTGCGGGCTGGCTATGGGGGGGGCCGTCTCTGCTCATTGTGAATGGCTTCTTCTCCCCCCCCTCCAGTACTGAGTGATGTAAACAATGCATAACTGGTGTCCGTTTACACTCCCCCCATCTGCCAGCCACAATCCATAAATGGGATTTGATGGAATGCATGGCTGAACCGTACTCATGTGCAAAAGTCTTGGGCAGGGAAAGAACATTTTTAAAGCTATTTTCCTTGGCAGTAAGTGTATACTTGCTACGGGAAAATTTTTTTACCATTAACACAGTTTAACGTTAAAATGTATTTAAATTAAGAGTAACACAATATTAACTAACAGGATTTTCTTCTGTTTTCCAAAAAGTTACTGATATCTTGTCAGATGGGTAGACGAACACCGCTTCAGTCCCCAAAACCTCTCCTCAGGGGCACCTCAGCCATTCCATGTATTTGGTAAATTTCCCCACCAGTTCACTTAATTAGTTAACATAATTAGTTTAACTCAATGAGGCGTTGATTAACCAATCAGGATATGCCAGTGATCAAGTCAGCTAAGACATGGGTATACTGGATGCTTACTGCAAACCCTGGGGTGACTTTAGGAGAGGTATTGGATTGGCTAAGCTGACACTGAAGATCATTGAAACGGCATTTTCTTCGCCTGCCTAAGATTTTGTGCAATACCGTAGCTCAATGCCATCTCCATTCTCCCTTACCCCCCCCCCCCCCCCACCCATGGCATCCTATCTCCACCTAGCAGGGTGACCATGTGCTTGATCATTTGATGGATTTCTTTTTGCCTTTAAATCAGCTAATTCTGTCCCTGCAATCTCCCAGAAGCCCTTTGATGACAGGCGGCGATCAACAACCTGCACCAATGTCGTAGTACCACATAAAAGACAGCGGCGGGCTGCTCAGAGGCGCGGCAGGTCGTAAATTATTGCCGTGCCGACAAACTGACTTTCACTCGAGCTTCTGTCTCCTTACATACTGAAATTAAACAGTGAATTATATCCCTCAGCTCTGTCACCCCAACAATATCCATGCCCTGTAGCTACTGGCTTCCATGGCTGAAAAAAAAAAAAAGCAAAGTGCAGGATAATGTTTCCAAAACAGGATGCAACACAATAGTCCACTCCTCTGACCCTCTCTCTCTCTCTCCCTCTCTCTCTCCCTCTCTCTATCTCTCTCTCTCTCTCACTATCTCCCAGTATCACAGAAGGGCAATATTCTCTTGGTAGAGAGGCACTAAATGATTTCTTTCTACCAACGAGCATGCTGTCCTCACAGCTGCCTCCCCATCTCTGTAACGCGCCACTATGGTCTTCATACAGTAGAACAATCAGCCCCCAACCACTCATGTTGATATTCTTATCCAACAGGCTTGGCAAATATCCAGGAGGAAGCAAACAGCAGGAACAGCCCGGACTGTGGGTAAGGTCCGCCGTCTGCTGCCGAACGCCCGTCGCGGTCCATTCGCTCGCATTCGGTATTTGCCCAGTAAATGAAAGCACAGTGAAGACTCGCTAACAAGTCGCAGTGCGCAGATATTAGAGGTAATGGACCTGGGTGAATATGAGGTAACCATTCTACCCTAACTCATGCATCAACAATCGTTTCCATTCCTGCAGCTGTGGTCCATCCATATACACGGGAGACGGGGCCACTGGATTATTACATTCATTCTAGGTCGACACTCAACGTAACCTGAACCATTCCATATTACGCACACACATGCACACACACACACACACTCTCGTGAAACAACTGTAGCTAAGTTTCATGATTCATTTTGAAATTCTGTTTTTTTGCCATCTAGTCATAGAAGTATCTGAGACACACAGGCACACACGCACACGCACACACACACACACACACACACACACACACACACACACACACACAACGGAGGTGGGATTCATTCTCCCAGCTGTAGAGGTATAAGGTGACAGTGTTCCCCGCTGAGCCAACATGACGCCCTTGACAAAGGAAGTCATCCCAAATTCAGCCTGACCCTTTTTATTGAATGGAAGCTGTTTTTTCCCCTGTGATTAATTTAGACTTATTGATTCCACTGCGGATCTTGGAAAGGTACAGATACGATATCCCCTAGTAAACATACACCAGACCTAGCTGGCGAAATGAATATCGTGTCATTGACAATGTAGAAAAAAACTATCTTTGTAACCATTTCCCCCCAAGTACCAAAAATGTTCAAGTCATTGTACTCCATCCATCCATCCCTCCATGCATTTTCTTTAACCACTTAACCTGTTCGGGGTCATGGGGGATCTGGAGTCTTTCCCAGAGAATATGGGCACAGGGCATGGAGCAGCCCAGGATGGGGTGCCAACCCATCGCAGGGCACATTTACACACCATTCGTAATTTTGATGTATGATAAATACTCACAACCCCATATGGATAAAAGGGGGAAACTTTGTACCTTTTTTGTTGTACTCTCAAGGGGCTGCCAATTGTACCATTAGCTGTAGGTAATTGTACCTTTTAAGGTACAGAAATGGACTCTGACGGACATTTCTGTATCACTGATGGTACATTAATGCTGTTTGTACCTTTGGGATGTTCTTCAGAGTCCATTTCTCTACTTTAGTATGCACAGTCACTAGGGTAAAGCCCGAGGACAAGCAAATATACAGATTTTATCTATTTTTCTGCCGGTGAGATAAACAGTTGGAAAATGGATGGATCAGTGGATAGTGGGATAGAAGGAAAAATAACAAATAACTAAATGAATAAGAAACGGAATCAAACACATAATTATATGGAGCTTGAGATTGTAGCTTTCAAGGATAATCTGTGAATAACAATTTAACCTCTCTGCATTTCTGGTGTCCTCGGTTTCTGTCAGCAAATTATACAAAATTGTCTAAAATTCAGACCTGTAGCTGGTGTAATTGGAAGCGCACAAATCAAAGGAAGAGGCTGACAGGCGCATAGACGGTCCGCAGCCTCCAGGTTCGCAGCTGCGGCTTAAAAATAGGAGCTCCGATGCAAATACCAGGGCTTCGACAGCGCGCCTGAGAGCGCAGAACTGCCAGCACCCACGTTTGCTGACACGGGGCTCGTATGTCAGTTTCTGCTACACTTTGCACGGTATGTTAGCAGTTTAAAGTTTTGTACGCGTTACACGTCTCTAGGGTGAAGTTTAAGTAAGAAATGTTTAATGCGGTATGGCTAAGTCTTGTACTCTCTCCTACTCACGGTTTCCCTGAAGCTGCGGTGCGGATTTCGTGTATAAACATTTACATATTACAAAAAGTGTCGTGAGCGTGTAAGTTTGGCTTGCACTGGGAAGGAAAAAAAAATCTCTTGCAGCCTTACATAAGCAAGCACATCTTTAATATTTGGCATTTGTTCTTCTCCCTCGAGAAGGATTCTCTGCTTGTCTCCTCTGAGATTGTCACCAAGCCTATTGGAAATGAATCAAGCATTAATGATTTGTGCCCGATTATTCAAGTCACACGGCGGCGGCGGCGGCGTTGTGTTTGCTGGTCATGTTCCGCGGATGAAGTGCAAGCCTGAACCGCAGTCCATACCTGTGTAATGAGAGTGGACATCTCTATCTTCCAGTTTTTACACAATATATGTCTCAGCACTAGAAATTGTTCATTCCAAAACTAATCAACCAAAATTCTCCCTTGTGGCTTCGTCTTTGTATTGATCTGACGTCACAACAAACAAGCACAAGTCTATCCCTTTAATTCATTCATTTAAGGGGACATATTTGGGGAAAATGACATACATTTTGGTCAATTCTGTCGCATAATGTAATGGAATAACTGATTAGACTATAAAAATTTTCATTGTGCCTTGGATACATTTTCAGCCACAAATATCAAGCACTAAATGATAATTACTGCACGACTCTGCAGTGTTTTAAAAATGTTTTTAAACATATAAATAAAAAACATTGCGTATTTTGTCCCTGCGCCCCAGCTGCGGCTGCATGGGGCCGCCCCTCGCCGCCACCGGCACACATGCTGCAGTCCTCGACACCAGACTAGCTCCATCGATCGGCCGTCCGAATTAGCCCTTAATTCCTCGCTAACAGGCGCTTCCAGTAACTGTCCCGGAAAAGAAAGTGCAGCCGCTCCGGGATCCGGGCGTCTGCTGCCCCCAGAAACATCCGGCTCCCACATCAACGTTAAAACCACATTTACAAATAAATACCAGCTTCCAAATTCTTTACTACTTGGAAGATAATATATTGCTTATATATAATCTTTTGAATTGAACTGAATTCCTTTATTGTCACTTTACACAGTACAATGAGATTCAACGAGAAATTCCATATATTTATAGTACAAACAGTAAAAATATACATTATCAAGACATAAATACAATGTACATATACATATGCAAATAGTTAATTAAATGGCTCAGGTTGTACAATATTAGAGTTGTAGTGCAAAGTTTACAGTGAGGTAAGTGTAATTGCATACAATGTTACATTCCTGGTCATAAACAAATACATTTATTGAAAGCGGTTAAGGGAAAACAAGCGATCTAGTGCAACAGTTTTACTCTGGGCTGTGTGCTGCCTTGATTGTACTGTGTTGATGCAATGGCAGCGTGTGACATTTCAGTATAGTAGGTTACTGATGGGTCTAGATAAACATTCTATTACAGCGTCCATTAAAATTAATTTTCGCGGTCACATTGAGTCCCTGTTCTATATTTAGCTAACGTAATGTCCTACATTTAATAATTATCTCATTTACTAAGGCAAATATTAGGAGGTTCCCTGGATTCAGATTCAAAGTCACCGAGGAAGGTGAATTGTAATTAGGGAGACTTAATAATTGATGATTGTACTATTAATACTATACGGTGGAAGCTGCTGCTGAGCTCTAAGACATCAAGTTGCTTAATTATTAAAACAAACAAAGAAAAAGTGTTTGTTTTGAATCGCTTGCAGTGTAGAAGCGGGTGAAAATTTCCAGCATTTTAATCGGATCAATCCGATCGACAGCGACTCACTGTGGTGGCTGTTATACCGACGTCAGAAAATCAACACCGATTTAATAAGGTGCAGCCAAGTTCAGGCATAGGATTAAACCCACAATGTGCAAGTGTATATAGAACTCAAGACTGGTAATTGATACAGAAGTCGTTTATTCTAATAAATACGTTGCCATTTAAAAAATAACGTGTGGGTCGCCCTATTTAAGAACTGCTTACTTTTTCATAAATCATACTGTAAACCATATAAATTCAGACTCTATTTGTTATATGTTCTGTGGAGATAGTTATATCTTACATTTATTTATCAGAGGCTTTTATCTGAAGTGATGCACAAATGAGATAGCAGGGTCACCCAGGGTCCCTGGATCAATGGGGCTTAATGGCCGTACTCAATTTGAATTCACTGATTGGTAGTCATGGTCATCGCACCACAGCAAAGCCGCAACAAGGAAACGTGTCCCCCGCATTTAACCCACATGTGACTTTCGCGACACAGCAGAGGGCAGCTAATTCAGCGTCTGAGTAGCAGTGCTTGGGGACGGTACCTTGCTCAGGGTACCTCAGTGGTGACTTGTTGGTGGGGGATTCGAACCTGCAATCTTAAGGGCCCGAAGTTGAAATTACTCTGATGACCCTGAGATTTGAGCCGGTGACCTTCCGATCACAGAAACCTGAGCCACATCCCATCTCTAAGCTCTCCACAAAATAATGTTGCAAAAAACTATATATATACTATATATATATATATATTTGAACTTTCAGTTATAATCATTATTTATGCCCCCACGACTCTTTGATCTCTCAGAAATAAACAGGTGTTAAGTTCTCATGAACTTTGCATCCAGAGTGCTTGGGTCTTGATGCATTTTAAAGCTGTATATTAATACGCAGGCCGTTATTACCTACGGTTATTGGAGGACAGTTCAATAGGACTGATCACACTGGTACCATCTGGCATGTGGCCACATAGCCAAAAAAGAAGAATCTGAGTAATAGCATTTTATTTACATCTAACATAAGAAAGATAGCAACAGTGAGGTCACTCAATACCCAGATGGAGAGCATGAGTCATAACACTTGTTGGCAAGTAGCTGCTGGTACTAGGCAGCTATATTTCAGTAACGTGGTCCATCTAATTCATCTATTCCAGGGGTGATTCAGCCGTTACGTGATAACCGGCTATCACGCAACTCGCAGCTAGCAAAGCGGAATAAACCCACCGGCACATACGGAGAACGTTCCACATAAATAGTTCCGTTTCGGTCGGATGACTGTTGCCTTACACGATGCTGTATTGCCACGCGACGCCCGCCGTACCGCAGTCACCTTCAGCATCTCTCAGCCCTCTGCTCCGAGTGCTGTCAGACTTGCAGCCTCCACGGCCCCAGCAACACCACAGGCTGAGCTGTTGAGCAGCCGACTGGCGCCTGAACTCCAAGCAGGAGCTGGAGATATAACCACACGTACACACCGACTTGGGCGTGGGCGGTCAGCATGGGATCGTTCGCGGGGTGTCGGGGCTCAGCCTTGGATATCCTCATGGAAAGGAGCCAGCTGAGGTCATTCAGGCTCCCGGGCAGGACGCCTCCCAGGAGGGGGCGCATCAGGCATGTCTGACTGGGAGGAGGCCCCCGGAGACACCAGGGAGATAATGACTCAGTATCCCCATGGAGGAGCTGGAGGAGGTGGCTGGGGAGAGGAAAGTCTGAGCTTCTCTGGATGAGTGGTGATGGATGGATGGATGGGTGGATGGATGGATGGATGGATGGGGGTTTGCATGTCTTGAACACATTCCCCACTGGCTAGCCTCCTCCGATCCTCACGCTTCAGGTCATCATGCCTTCTTCCAAAACCAAGAACCATTTTTTCGGTTCAATGTGCATGTGCAATTTAACAAACAAAACGTTCATTTTAAAATTGCTTTCAAATTCCAAAAAAAAGGAAAGATCAAATGGAACAGTGGCCCAGACACTGAAAGCTAGTAACAATGAGAAATTAACACTAAAAGGAGTTTATAACTACCCAGATTAACAATGGGGTTTCTTAATGTGCAATGTGTTGTTTAATTTGACTCAGACTTATGCAAGAGATGGTACAGCCAGTTCAGGACCTTATGTAGGGAAACGTGCACTCCTTAATGGGCAGGGGAAAAGGTGCGCCCGTAATATGCCAACCTTCATAATCAAAGTCATTTTTCATAAGGGGAAAAAAAATGTAGTAAGAGTCCAAACACAACATTAGAAACTCAAACGTTTATTTCTATTCCATCGTGATCCATGGATGTAAACTATTCAACACAGAAAAGGGGGAATGTACAAAAACTGCAAAACAGAAAAAAGCCTTCCTCTTCAAAGAGCGTGGGGGGGGGGGGGGGCGGTCAAAGAAAATTAGCTGGTGCGACGTCACCCTAGAACAAAAGATTTTTAAAAACCAGTCAACATTCGATATCAAATGACATCCAATCTAGAAATAATAGACAAGTGACAAGGTTTATTACCCCCCCCCATCCAAATTAACATTATAAAATGTCACAGGGGCTGCAGGCGGGTCACCACTGACGTTAATAAATTAATGAACACATCAGAAGTGGTGTTAAAAAAAAAGTTTCTCACATTGATTGGGATGTGAATTCAAACTGTCAGTGTTCAACATTGTAAAAAGGAAAAACGCCTCTGTTTTTACCCATCGAGAGCCCTGGCTACTCTACTGAGCCGCTTATGGGACTTGAACTAACAATAACTGGGTTATAAGTCCACACCCTTAACTGTTAACCCTGGAACACACCTAGCTGATCTCAGTCATCGCCCTACTGTGAAATGCGCTCACTGCAGCCGTGCCGGCGTGTGCGCGGAGCAGCCGGCGTGTGCGTGGAGCAGCCGGCGTGTGCGCGGAGCAGTCAGACAAGGTTGGTCCCCTTTGGTGCAGTTTTGGCCGATTTAACATGTTGAAAGGGGGCTGGAGCTGGTCGGTGAAAGCGAGCTCTCTGATTGGGCTGTATGACGACCGACAGCTCTACTCGCAGATTTTCATAATTGATGGGAGCAGATAATTTGGGCGTCACTAGTCTTTTGCTGTCAGCTTGGTGGGCTCCAGACTTTAAGCTTCCTGCTGCCCAGGGAGATCAGCTAGGTGGGGCAGCAGGCGTGAGATATGGGAGGCAAATGGGAGAAATTACAGGCCGTAATAAAAGCCAGGGGAGGCAGGCTAGATCCCGTCGCCATCAGCACAGGCTAGATCCCCATCGCCATCAGCACAGGCTAGATCCCCATCGCCATCAGCACAGGCTAGATCCCCATCGCCATCAGCACAGGCTAGATC
>JAABNY020000136.1:14548329-14563225 GCA_015164015.2 Brevimyrus niger
CCGGCCCCGATCGCCTCTATGAGAAAAAATAATAATAATCATGTTTTATACGTCATTTTGAATTTCAGCGCAGGAAGACTGATAACTGCGTGCGACTGGAGTCCCAACAGAAACCCCGTCAGAAGTCAAACAGGAAAAGCAGGAGCATCGCAAAGCAGCCACTTCATACAAGAGACAGCAGCCGCTCAAAATAGCAAGAGCCCCAGACCACGTATGTTCACAGATACCCCAAATACCACCGTAATAAAACTTTTGGTTAAATGTAGGAATTATAAATTAAGTATTGCTAATTGCCTTTCAAAGACAACGAGCAACATTTGAGAATGATATTACTAAAAATGCATAGCTACAGAAATTTCAGTAGAGCTACGACGAATATACAGCTTCTTGATTATGGCGAGCAATAGATGTCCATTTTATAAACAGTACCACATGCATGGGCTGGATGCTTTGTTAAGCCAGATACAGCGCACAGCAGCACAGGCCGCACACATTGAAATTCAATAAAACGTCCGGTTTTTAAGAAATTAGCTACCTCGTGTCAACATTTTCACTACATCAAATACAGGTGGTTGTCGCTATGCGATAGATCAATGAAATCCCCCGTCCTGAATGCCAAAACCCGTGACCGTGGCTGGAAGCAGCGAGGCAGCCTAACGCTTAAATGGCGACCGGCATCATATAAATCCGGGCAGAATTCACTCGAGATCCCAGGCTGAAGGCCTAGGACGGATGAATAAGCCTGCCATCTTCTGTTTACGTCTGTAATTTCAATTGCATGCATTCATAATGTACAATAGATACTTCAAAGTTACCTCATAGCGTACGACGTTTTGAAAATGTAGGAAAACCTAAAAAAGGAGAAATGTGTTATTTTCCCTGTTAAATCCTTTTCGGTCCCCCCGTTGCATTAGTGTCCGTTGGCAACCGCTGAGCCTCTCGGCTAGGTGTCAGAAAACCAATGAGAAACGAAGAAGGCGCCGGTATGGATTTTTGATTGGGTGTCTGTTCTGAAGGCGGGGCAATGAAAGTAAGAGGCAAATCGGAATGAATGAACTACGGAGAAAAAATATTGTACCCCTAGAGGGCACTTACTAGCAACGTACGAGGTACATAAAATATTGTAATAGTGGGTCATAGCGACGGTACCTCCACACTACAATACGTATATGTAATTAAAACCATCTCTTAAACATACAACTGTAATATAGGAGAAAACAGTATATTGTTACTACATGAAAGCTATGTCTAATTTACACAAAACACATTAGTAAATGTAAAGTACAATTAATATCTTTACCACACATGACAGAACATAGTGTACATATAAATCAATCCATTTATCTGTGGAAGAAAAATTATAAATCAACCCCTCTAATAACTCTAATTAAGCCACTTAGAATAAAACTCGGGACCTCTCAGTTGGTGAGCGAAATTATCTCCTTTATTCAGGCAATCCAGCAAAGTGCTCCAGTCACTCTCTGGTACCAGGAACCCTGAGCACAAAGAGCAACCAGTTGATAAACCATAACACCCAATTCCCTATAAGGACATCTAAGTCCCGATTGGTTGCAAAATACCAAGAAACCAAGATCAATCACAACAAACACAATTCTCCTGCTCTATTGGGTCACATTGGCTGAAACATATTATTTGAGATATGGCTATGAATATTGATTTACTGAAAATACGTGGCTAACATGATTAACACAATAGCTACTTATACATGTGTACTACCGCTTGTTGCATTATATTTGTAATACAACATATCGTGTATGACCTATTGCGACTAATTTATAACTACATCTCTCTGCACCAGTTGGGGCAGCTTCGAATCCCTTCCTGCTGGTGGTTTCTCCCCCCCCCTCTCCGCTGCCCATCTCTCTAAGGTGTTCAAGGCCTGCGAGACTGACCACATGCAGGCTACCATGAGACAAGGACACACAGTATTCAAAACAATCTCTTCTTGCCTAAGGCCTAAGACATAACAGACCCGATATCCCTCCCCTCCCAAGCCTACTGATGTCCAATTTTCTTCCCACACCGGAGAGATCTCCCTGTGGTGTGCTATGCCTTCCACCAGCAGGGACATATCGCCAGCCAGTGTCCCAACCAGAGTGAAGGAAGCCCTGGATGGCCTACTGCGGGGACAGGTGGTGAAGAGGGTTAGTTCGTCGCCTTAACTTGGCCCCTAGCAGGTGAGCCATTGCTTATACTGAGAGTGGAGGGAAAGGAAATACCTTTGATTGTGGATATGGGAGCCAGAAGGTCAACAATCAGAGAAGGAGAGGTGACGGAAGTCCCTAACACTGGAAGAACTGCAAAAATAATTGGTGCCTGGGGAATTCCTGAATTCTTAGAGGAAACAGAGCCTTTGTTAGTGGAGCGAAGCAATGGGGCCACAATGTGCCAGCACCAGTTCTTAATTTCATCCCATTGCCCTGGCAACCTGCTGGGAAGGGACTTGACGGGGAGACTGGAGATCAAGGTGGAACGGGGGGGAAGATAGATTCACGGTGACTCTGGAGGCTTTGTGACTGTGGTGCTTATTGGGAGGAAGACAAGCTTGAGGCTTGGTAGCCGTCGGATGACACGATCCCGAGAGACTGCATCTCTGAAGGAGGGGAACGACTTGAAAGATTGCGTTGCACTCTTTTTTTTTTAGAAAAGGAGGGGCTGAGTGGATAAAGGAGTTTGGGAGACTGTTGTGCTCGATTCGTTTTTACGTGGCAGAGGACAGACCGACTGCATCTGTTAGTTTGATAGCTGACCAGGAGGAGTTGTATGTGGAAGGTTCAGACCCTCGTGTCGTATGGGAAAGAGGGGTCATTGGAGTAAAAGGATCAAGGGTCTTGGGTGATGGAGAGCGAGAAAAGGAGTGCGAGGGTGGATGAGCGGAGATGGACAGGTGCAGAAGTACAAAATAGACCAGTTTGCAGAGGTAAAGAGAAAGGGGGATGCAGGAGAAAGGTGACAAACAACGGTTAGAGCCTTTTCGGTCACCGACGACTTTACTTCCTCGGGCGTCTGAGAAGGTCCTGGATATCCACCACACTGCTCACCAGCTTCTACAGATGTGCGGTGGAGTCCCCACACCTCCCAGTCCTTGGATGTTTCAGGCAAGAGTGTTGGTACCCAATCCCCCTACATAGTGGACGTGTGACACAAAAACACAGCTTCCCCATCAATACCAGGTGGTGGGAATGGAATTTGGCTTCATTTACAGATCAGGCTCAGTGGCAGTGGCAGAAAATTGAATTGAAACCCAAGACGGACAGGAAAATTTGCAATTATTGTCTAAATGTATGAAAATACGGATTATCACTGGAGCAATTTTGATGAAATGATGTAACCATTTGAAATGTTTGCCTTTTATTGAAACCAAGCAGAACAAACAATTCTATACAAAATGAAATACATTTTCTGCAAAATACAAAAACAGAAAGTCAATCACATTCCCCCTCCATCTTGCATTCCGGTAAAATAATTACTCTGTCTGTAGTCTGGGGGGGAGTGATAGTTGCATCAAGAGAAATTCTGCATCAGGTCAATAAAATTGATGCAGCGTCTTATAGAAAATTGCCTAACGTGAACAGTATGCGATTGTTGAGGGAGAGTGATCACGCCAAAATGATTCCAGAACCTCAGCATCAACTTGCTTGGTATTCGTCAGGTTTGCAGACATGGCTCATGCTTTTCGTCCAACAGTTTGCACGTGTGAGAGGGCAAGTATCACCTTCCTTACAAAACGAAATCTCAAAAAGCTTTTTTAAAAAAAAATCATAAATATTAAAAGGATACCAAGTGAACCAGAAAAGCCAGCATTTAAAAACAAAACAAAAAAAAAAAAACAAAGTACCTGGACTCGGATCTAAAAAGATCCAATTCTGTAAGCCAAAGGATTTGTATATTTAAGAGCAAGACTACATCCTTCTAGACCTTTCTTTAGAAGAAACACATTTAACTAGTCAGTGATTCCAGCATACAAACATGGGTGGTGCATTTCTCGACGTTTCTCCCGTTCTGTAAAAATATCCCTTAACAGCATAGATAATGTTTTGAATTAGAAAAAATAAAAATAAATTAAAAAGCAGAGCGAGCGGCATGAGAGATCAACAGCCTGACCAGTTTGCAGACTATAACCTCTGACCTTTGACCAGGAAGCTGATCTAACCAAGAACGGCCGCTTCCTGCAGCGGCGCGCTGCTCCGCAGGGTCCCCATTCAGGTCCGGTCGGCCGCTGCCGCGGGCCATTCTGCGTCAGATCAGGCGGCAGCAACCAAGCAGGTGCCAGTCTGGGTCAAGTCAGGATATGCACCAGTCTGACTGCACACACACACGCACGCACGCACACACACGCACAGTTCCTGTGTCGGCCACGCAGGGGATCTTTGTTCGCCGACGTCTACATCTACTCCATGCCCTCAGGGTCGGCCTGAGCCATGTAGGCGTCCAGCTCAGCATCCAGGTGCCCTTTGGTCTTTGACATGTAGGCGTCCAGCTGGTTGTCCAGTTGCTCCCGTGTGACGGCGGGGCGGCCGGCCCCCCTTCCCCGTCCCCGTCCCCGACCCCTGCCCCCGCCTCCCAACCCGCCGCGGCCCCCCACCGTCACACCACCACGGCCTGCAGAGGGACAAACGGAAGGGTCAGACGCGGCGAGCAGAAGAAAAATAAAACACGAAACGAAATGCTTTCCATTATTATATTCAACTCTACGACTGTCGAGATGATTCTACTTCAAGCCTCGTCAAAATGTGCCACATGCAGGTTAGACAGCATTTCCGAAACTGGTCGGTCCACTTTGTGCATCGATCTAATGCAGCAAGCAGCTCTCACTGTTCGTCTGAAATGACAGAGACCGAAGACGTCTTCACCTTTGTCTCCCAGGCCGCCATAAGCTCCTCGACCCCTAAAGGTCCCGCCGCGACTGAACACGCCCCCGCGACTGAACACGCCCCCGCGCTGCCTCAGCCCGCCATGCAGTCCCAGGCGCGTTCCGGTGCCCCAGCCGCGGATTTGGCCTGCTCCTGCAAGAGGAAGAATTGTGTGAAAGAGAGGGAGGGAGAGAGAGAATCTCTCTTTCCATTGTGATTCCTAAAGCACAGCACAAACCCAAATAAATGTCCAGCACAAGACTTTTCCCCGCAGCTCAAAAGCACAATCACAAGTAATACATGCTCTACGCTGAATGTATAGTTACCACTTAACTGATGTCCAGTGCTGTTTGTTCCTATGCACAAGTGGATCACCAGTGTGCCCTTACCCCCCCCCCCCAAAAAAAAAACACAGATCCCCTGCTACAACAGAGCCATAAACATTGTAAAGGACCCTTCCCACCCGCCACACAGACTCTTTTCTCTCCTACCATCCGGAAAACGGCATCAAAGCTTCTACTCCACCTCTACCTTCATACCACAAGCCATCAGAACCCTGAACACACTAATATCTGGACTCTCTTTAAATTCATCTAAACTGAATATACAAACTACCTCTAACTGCAACTGCACTTTACCTACGAAGTTTACATCTCTGCACTACTTATTTACTGCCTGTTTGCACCTTGCACGCCCTGTCACTGTGATGTTAAGTGTACTATACGTTACTACATGTTGCACTGGGGCCATGGAGAACCGTTGTTTCATCACTGTCGGTACATGTATAAAAAAAGCTGCTGACAAAGTAACCTTCGGGGAGATTGAACACGGAGGTATAGAAAGGAGCCATCACATTAGCATTTTGGTTACGTGGAGGCTTTTGACTGACGGCACCATTACTGGGTCCAAAAAGTGCAACAAACTTCGCCTGTCGGTTAAACACCTGTTACACCCTGCAGCTGAATCAACAGGCAGGGAGTGAGTTGGGACATTACCACCCCCTGGTCGACAGATGTCAACACATCAAACATGCAGCTCCCCGATTATTTTCATTGCTGAAGTAGCTCTCACTGGAAATAGGGCTGGAGACTCCAGGTTTAGACCTTAATTTTTAGTTCCATTCTCGTTTAGTTCTCATGCAGAGACAGGCAGCAGTAAAGGCGTTGAACTAGCAGTAGCTGAGGCCCTGTATTGGAGGAGGCCCAGATTAGCGGTACGCCGGGTCCGTCACGCACCTCTGAGGGACAGGGTCCCCCCAAAGCTGGCTCCGCGAGCCCCCCGGCCTCGCAGTCCTCCGCGGCCCATCCCTCGCAGTCCTGCCAGCGGGAATCCGCGACCGCCCTGGACGCCCCTCAGCGCCCCCACGGGCTTCCCCAGACGCGCCTGGATGTTGCTCTTCCCCAGTCGCTGTTTAAGGCTCTGTGGAGCACAGGGGAGAGAGCACAGACGTCTCAGAGCTCATCCGAGGCCCTTCGGTTACGTTCGTACCTCAGACCAGTCAACCTGACATCAAATGAACACTGCACCGTCCAGCTGCATGGAGATAAAGACAGATTGAACACAGACATTCTAAATATTGATTCAATTTGGGCACACCTGACGAAAACAGGACGACACTCAATACCCTGGGACAACCATCCTCAAAGGGGTGATACAGAGAGCCCGACGCCCACCCGACTCATCCAAGCTGATCTGCCCTCCGGTCAGATTTACCTCAGACGATAAGAAGCAGAACCATCTCAATTAACAGAGACAAGAACCACCCAAATAACTACCGCTCTACCCAGCTAAGATCTGGCAGGTACTCAGAAGGCCCTCAGCAGGTTACTAAATACTTAACCGATGGTTATAATTTAACATTTGCTCCTTATTTACGCAACTCGCACTTAATTTGTGGTACTGCTAGATCATTTTCCAGTACAACTCTGATCTGCTGCGTCTGATATTACATTCATTACATTGTTTCCTTTCCGTCTTATTGACTTCAACTATTTTTATTACGGTGGAGTTGACCGACCTTGAATAGAATGACTGCATACTTTGCACGCGACACACAAACCCCTCGAACGGAACCCCGGGCGGGCCGGAGTCGGTGCCCCCACCTGTTTGTGCTGCAGGGCTGCCTGGACCGAGGGCCTGTTCTCCATCTGCTGGGCCAGCCGGCGGTTCCGGGAGCTGGCCGTACGCTGCTGCTGCTGCACGCCGGCTCTGATGCTGACTGCCGTGGGCTTGTTGCTCAGCATGTTAGTGAAGCTTCGGGTACAGAGACGAAGGGGGGGGGGGGGGGGGAGAGAGAGAGAGAGGGAGGAGGACAGGGAGCGGGGGTGGGGGCTTTCATGGCAAGTCGTCCAAACACACCACGCACCCCCCGGGCATCCAGCGGCAAGGAAACAAGTCATGCCCCGCAGTCTTCAACCCTCCCCCCAATATACAACTGATGATTTTCTTTGTGACAAGACAAAGTAGTAAAGTAGATAAATGGCAAAGCGGAAGACGGATAGAAGCCAGACGCAAGAGGGACGTGGCGAAGGAGCAGATCGATGGCGAGATCAGAGACACAGAATGATCGGGGGGAAGGGAGCGAGAGAGCGCCACTTACAGGCCACCTGTTCCCCTTACACCACAAGGCAGGTCCTCCAAAAACAATTAAGGGGGAGGTGGCCCCGGGCTTCAAATATATCCGACTACCCAGCCTCTTACAGCCCAGACTGCACCTGTGCCAAGGGGAAAGGCAGCGACCCACTGTCACGTGACAGAGGAGGCGGGGGAGGGCATGTCTAGGTCAGGACTGGGCGTCCGCTTGCAGATGACGCAGATACAGGATGGAAGATAGGTGGGAGGACGGGATCCGAAGGAGCCGGGAGGGGAGAGTGTGTATGGCCTTGCTCAGTCCTCCCCCCGCTTCCAGCACTAAGAGGCAGCACTGCAGCTCAATCCAGCCTCCTGACAGGACCTGACGCCCTTTTGGCGGGGGGGGAGTGGGGGGCAGGGGGCCCAAGGCGGCTGGATTTATCAAAAAACTGTTTCTGAAGAGCCCCCGCACTTGGCAACATACCCCTTCCCCGTGTTACTCTTCTCGCCCTCCGTTCCGTCTACAAAACTGTTCCCAACCCGAGGCAAATTTTGCCAACTTTTTGATCTTTCCAATCTTCTCTCCCCCCCCCCCCCCCCATGCCAGCGCTTGATTTTGCCATCTATGTACAACAGCCTTCTCACTGGGTCTCACCGCTCATTCAGGGACAGCTTGGTGGTGCTTCTCAGTACAACATTCTGAGAAGAGGCGGCACTCATTTTGTCTTCTGTGTGCTGGCAGGCTGCTAGGACAGACAGGCACGGAGGGTAAGACCTTGATGCACGGTAACTATGGTGACTAAGGTTAGTACAGTAAGTGTTCACATATTGTTAGGCAAGTACAAGAATTCAGTAATGGACCAACGTAGGTTAAAATGAATACTTTATTACAAATAAATTGCAAATTAATCAAAGGAAGCAAGTTGACTTAATGAAGAATATTCTATAGTTAAAAACCACACTGCCAAAAAGAGAAGCTACGTCTTATGAAAACTATAAAACTTTAAAAAAAATAAGATTTTTTTTTTATTATTATGCTTCACGGCGGGTCGCCAGTAGCTGTGCAGATATCGGCTGGCAATTTGGCTTCTCAGCTAACAATGAAGTCTCCTTGATTACCCATCTATTTTACGAACAAATTCATATCCATTTCCAAACGGAGGTGTCATTCGCGTTTTAATACAACACTGGCCCCAACGTTAACATTAAAATATCTGGAAAACATCACTGTACGAACAAAAACTAGCCGGCTAAGGCAATCAGTTGGCGTCAGTCAGTTACTTACCGTTTTCTATGCTGCAGAAGTCGCGTGCTCAATCAGCAAATTAGCAGGCAGGCAAAACCTTAGCTGATCTGCGTTCAAGTTACGTGTTTAGCCCCTAATATTTGTATCCTTAGACACTTCCCCAGACAAACACTCCCTGACTAATGCGACTTAATTTAACGCTTAAAAGCTTTTGAGTGGTAATTCCAACTACTTATCATACCCTACCTTCTGTGAAACGAAATGGTGGTCAAGAAAAGATACAATATGGGTGGAATGAATGGTATAAATAGTGCTCAGTCGTATCTCGCGAGAGTTGACGTAACGTCCCGGAAGTTCTGCTAGATCACGCCGGTGGTTTCTGTGGCGCAAATAATGGTGTACAGCAGCTTTTGGGGGCTATCCAGATAACACCAGGGCTGGTAGCATCTAAAGTACTAACAGAATTAACATATGCACCATCAGTTACAATGCAGCAGATTATCCTCTAGTAAAGCAGATTTTATGGTGTGAATGAAAAACAGAACAGACTGGAGTTGAAAAGTGCATTATAACCAGGGCCAATCAATCCTGAAGGCAACATAGGCAATTGTGTGGATGTTTGTCATCGGATGGGGCCTTGCTGGCCCCCCATTGAGCCAGGCCTGCGTAAGAATTTCCTGAGAAAAGACAGCAAACAAAACCCCTCTCGCATGGGGACTTGGTAGCAAGTAACAGACTTATTACAAAGTTATCTCTCTCCCGGGGGGGTCAGTGATGAAGGTGGGATGGGAATAGAGCCAACATGAGATGTGACCCAAAGCATAAAATCCGGGAGCAGGGTTAACCAAAACAACAGAGTAAAAGAAACACAGGACTGCGGTGTTGGGGGGCGACCAGGAAATCAAACATACGTGTGGAGATTACAGGTTTTGGGACAGGAATCAGCCTGCAGTTTCACGTTACTAGAGGCAGAACAAGCAGAACACACAAATGTATATGTATTGTGTGACACGAGGGGCAGGTGGAGCTGATCAGCTTGTATAAATCCAGTTACCTAAATCTCCTTTGAGGCCCATGGTGGCCAACTCCCATCCCAGGAGGCTGGGTTTTGGGATTTTTTTTTTGAGAAAAGGGAGACAAAAACAAGCCTATAATTAAGTATTTATTTACGGGCTTAAGACTGCCTTCTTAGCTGGATATTTGACCTCGGCCCTTTCAAAGAATTAGGAACCAGGCCTGACAATTGGAGCCAGTTAACCCTTTTAAAATGTGCTCCATGAATGCACTTAGAATATCTTTAATTATTTCTACATTAAATATGACTGGAATCTGTGTTAAGCAACTTTTAGGCAGCAAACTGTGTTTTTAATTAGCCCCAGGATGGTTGCTATATTTCAGGTAAAAACAAATCAAAATGCCTGTTTGAAACCAAAGGAATGTGTTTCCTGTTCTTTGCACGTTTTAACAGCTATGCCCATGTGTCAGTTTGTCAATGATCAAACTGAAAGATAATTAGAAATGATACAAACTAAGCTTGTTACATAATATCATATCTTATTCAGACATTGGCAAATTGCCATTTGGCACAGACAAAAAATTGGGTATTCAAGTTATTGCATGAGCAAAATCTGATAAAACAAAAAATTGTAATGGGTAAGAATACACCACCCATGGAAAATGCTTTTTGCCATCAGCAAGTATAATTAATATTCAGCTTGATGAACTTGTAAGGTTTTATAGTGAATTTTATATGCCTTCCACTTCCCTCTCTAGTAAAGCGATGTTTCTGACAGAGGCTGTGATGTTGTCAAGGAAACTGCACGTAGAGAGACAATGCTGGAGACATTCACTCCTCAGACACTGCACAGAGTCAGGATCATGCCGATAAAATGCACACTGCTAGGGAAGAGACAATCTTGACCTTGTATTTTGAATATTGAATCTTGACAACGGTGTTGATAATGGTGGATTCTGCACTGGAGCATTCCTACAGGTGTACCAAATCAGCCGGGTTTGGGCAGGAGTCCACCTTCTATAATAAGCTATTTAAACACATTTCACACGACGTACAGTCAGGGGCACCGCTAAAGATTTTCAGGCAAATGAATGCATATCAAATTGTTGCCTCAACCCAGACCAATTCAATCATTATTGAAAATTTTCAGGGCCCCTATCACTCAGGGGCCCTTGGAATCATCCTAACTCCCCCACCCACTTTATGGCTCCCTTGCATACAGTAATTAACAGTGGATGGATCCAATGTAACAGAAGGGATATTAATTTTAAAGTCATGTATTTAACTAGCATATTGAATTCACCTTGCGCTAATGCTCTTTAGTAAACAGGGATAAAAATGACAGTGGTACCAATGTATGAGTTTCCAATGCAGAGTTTAATATGTTTATATTATGATCAATAAGAAAGTATTCAAACAAGTATACTGTATATAATATAGATATAGATTCATAATTCACAAGGATTGCAATTACTATATTTTGCCACATGGCGGAGCTATTCCTCTTCTTGATTAAACCCATGAACAGGCCTGACTTGGTATGATCTGAGGATTCTTTTTGCCTTTGTATATGCTAACATTACTTATACAAAATATATTAAATGCTGCAATTTCTATCGTTATCTAAAGAGTTTTATAAAGTTAAACTCTTCTATCTGAAATTGGCTGTTCTGCTCAGGAGTCATTTTGGCACAATTTTGTTCCATATGGAAATATTTGGTGCAATATATGAGCATATATCTCTTATTATTCAAGATGGAAATGTGCTTGTATATCGTGGCATTGCAGCACATTCTAGAGAGTGAGTGAAGGTTAGATATTTAGAGATGGAAGATAACTGTTGTTAGACGTAAAAGCAAATGCCACATTGAACTCAATAAGAAAATATGAGGAGGCCACCTAAATGCTTCATTGAATTTATTTTATTTGCTGAGATCATAAAGGGACTCATGAGATGATTGCATCAGTTTATTATGTAGTAGATGGATTTGGTATTTGGTTATATACTTGTCTGTGCATCTTTATATTATGTGTGTGTGTGTATAGGTGTATATTTATATAGCTGTAAAGACCTTTGTATATGATGATATGTATTGTAGATTTTATTTTTTTGTACAGTAGATGTTGTGGTCTTAGTAAGACAGCAGAATTACTCGCAGGCATATCTTTTAAGCATTACGTTTTGGCACTCTCTGCCTGTATTGACAAGAATCTTCTGTGTAACCACACTCTCCAGTGGGATTAGACTTAAGTAAGATGTGGAAGGCTGATGGGAGTCAGGTTCAAGTGTTGAGACTGGTTCCCAAAGCCTGATAAATCTTAGCAGTTCACTGCTTGATGTTTTTCAGGGCAAATGGTATTCTGCTCGAATTAGATTTTCATGCTGATTGGGCAGAGGGTTGACTTTGGTTGGTGTAGTTTGTGGTATGTCTTGGAATTGCGCTTTTATTGTGTGATAGCAGTGAACACTAGCAAGAGTAATACGAGTTATTCTCTGGTAGTCAAAGATATGACATTTATGTACTTAGGAAACAGCTCTGAATCTGTGAACTCAGTTGTTCACCTCTCTACCTGTGGCCCCCATCATTACCAAAGCCCCCATTTTGCCAGTTTGGCATTCAGGATTAGCTGAATTTCATATTTTAAAACGTGTTGTTAGTGCAACACTGCATACGTCTAATTTTTTACTGATAAATAGTAGCAGCTGTATAGTTTAAAATGGTTTCATTGAAGGTAATGATTTAAGTGATTTAAAAAGGAAAACAGTTTTCTTAAGACTCCTCAAAACAACATTTATGTGCACTATTCGCATTCCAAATCATTTTAAAATATCAGCTACCTTAACTTGACCTAATTACAAATACACGTATATTATTGCTGGAAAGTCGGTAAGTTTTATTCTGCCGTGACATATGCAGAGAGGAAATGGTTAAATTGAGGGGTATAGAAGGATCCCCCAGCCTGAGCTGTCGTCACTTTTTTTCGGTCAACAGTGGAACAAGAGTAGGACAGACTGGGGTGGGGGGGGAGAAAATAGGGGGCGGAGTAATCTTGGCGGCGCCACCTTGAAAAAACAGCCGCGCCGACCTGTCAATCTCCATGCGACCCAGACAGACCTCAGCCCCGCGGCTAGCGCTGAGAGCCGCGTCATTGTTGGCTGGCGTCCGCTATTCCCGATGTCTCGAGCGTCGCCATTGGCCGGGCCGGGCGAGACGCTCGCGCTCACGTCTCCCCCGCCCCCCTCCTTTTTGTTATTGTAGTGAGCGAGAGTTGAGGCTTCGCGAGCAGCAGGATGTGCGCGCGGAGACAGAGAGGCTGATTGACTGATAGCGGCCGAGATAGACGGAGACAGACGTGGTCATTAGTCGCGGAAGAGCGGGAGGGAGACAGAGGCCAAGGGGGAGAAAACATTCGGAACTGTGATCCATCCGCTGCGCTCGCCCTTAGTTGCCCGTTCTCCTGTTCATGTGTAAGTACACTTACTCATCTCTTTATTTTTTTTTTCGTCTGGTTTTCCATTATGAAACCCGACAGGCGGCTTCGGTGCGCCACGAATGAGGGATCCGTAGTTAGAGGGGGGGGGGGGGGTTACCTCGCCCCACCCCCTCACCAACCAATCCGTGTTTCCCTCACCGACCAGCGCCGCATATGTATTGTAATAATGAGCAGTAATTATTAAGTCTGCTTGGCTTTGAGAAATATTTGCCAATAGATGTGTAGTTTGCCAGGTAGCCCCTCCGATACTACCTAACTCAGACCTTCTTTTCGAGCGTGAGAGGTGTGTGGTCGGTATAAATCCCTATTGCATGGAATCGGTCACCTACTGTATTTACATCCGATTTTGTCTGATTTCAGGTCACGACCATCGCCAGAACGCACCTCTAATATTCTTGGACATCAAATGTAATATTAATATTAACGTTATAATATCATTGTCTGTAACAGACGGCTCTACTTACACTTAAACCAAAGTTATAGCATTTATTTTATTGGCATCCAGTTAATTTCCATAATCACTCTTTCCGTTTAATAAACACGCATTTAAGTATTTGAGAATGCCCTAACCTTGGAATCATCGTGAAAGCTATGTCTTTTTTCATATGAACGAGTTATAGATAAAATGTCAGCCATAGTACTGTACATTGACATGCATCTCTTTGGTGCTTGTAGATAATTGGCACCATTTCGAAATCAGGAAGAGGCACAGGAAAAGAGAAGCTATTAAAGTGTAAATGTTAAAGTAGTGAATGTAGGTACAGGGCAGTGTAAATTAAGGAGATTCAGGAGGTGTTTTTGAAACCCTGTGTTGGCAGCCAGCCTTTGAGTACAGGTATATAAATTGTAAAAGCAGGCCACCATTCTCAACTAGGGTTATGCTGGAAAGGTAGGTTCAGGCAGAGGGACTGACCTCAACTACGGGTCTTGTTTTGGTGCTGGTGCGAGACGCCTACTTCGTGCCGTCCACGCCTTCGTGCAATTGCTAGCCAAAGTCACATTGGTGTCTTTGTTTGTCTTGCAAGCCAGCTTAAAGTCATAAAAGTTCGTGCACACATGCAATCCTGACAACAGGAGAGGTTTATCGAACCGTCGCATTTCTTGCCGTGTGACGTACGATAGCCGTTCCAGACGGGCCCTTGAAACCTGAACGAATAGTTTCTCTATGACTTGCTGTCGTCGGTAACTTGAAACGACCCCAGTTATTTTTCTTTCACCGGGAGGCCTCATTGCCGTTTTACCAGAGCGATTAACCCCGGCTTATTTATTTAGTTTTTTTGGGTTCTACCAAAACTTGCGAAGGTGTTTCGGGGGAATAGTAGAGCTGGCTGCCTGCACCTCTCGCGAGATGCGGGGTCGCGTTGAGTGGACTTGTGTGGCTTCCTTCCTGCACAAACAGCTAGTATTGTCAACAAGCCCGAACTCCAGAACGACCTGACCTTCATTGCATGTAGAGCTTATTCTTCCACATTGTCTGCCTCCTTCTCTCACTCTCTTGCTCTCTCTGTCCCCATACACAAACCCCCCCCCCCCCACCTAGGATTAACCCATTCCCTGCTCTCCATCCAAGCCCTAGAGTCCTTCTGCTTTCCTGCAACTTATCACATTTCTCCTTCCTCCACCCCCCCCCCCCCCCCCCCCCCCCCCCCCCCCCCCCCCCCCCCCCCCCCCCCCCCCCCCCACCCCCCCCCCCCC
>JAABNY020000136.1:14620390-14630456 GCA_015164015.2 Brevimyrus niger
CACCCCCGCCCCTCCCCCACCCCCCCCCCCCCCCCCCCCCCCCCCACATTGGTAATGTCCTTAAGCGTGAATCACAAGCTGTTTGCCACCCACGTGCTGGATGTTTGGCCTTGCAGAGGATGCGGAACGGCCCGGCCTCAGGCCGGCGCCCAGACAGGGTGAGTGAGTCCTTAGTCATTATGTCGTATGGATACCATACTAGCCAAAAAGCAGAATCAGATTTATTGACGTAATTTCGGGCATTACGGAGAGGGGAAATCTTGTATTGTGTAGTTCTGTTTAAATTACATCATTTAAATTGAAATGTTACATTTTCTTCATTCCTCCAGACCACTTATCCAGTACAGGGTCATGGTGAGTTTCCCCCAAAAATGGCTGGATGGGATTCTGGCATTTGGTCCCCACAATGTATACCGGGGCTACACACACAGAGCCAGTAGTACAGATCGAACACCCGGTACTGGTGCAGTGAAGCCACTGCTGCATTCAATGCGCCACCAAGCTGCCCTTATATTTATTAAATTTTGTTAAACATATTTGCCTGATATTAAGTTATTCTCTTTGCAGCCCAAAGATGGGATGGATGGAGAAATTTGTCTTTGTTTTTACATTTTTGGCTCTAACATTTATTTCTTTTAAGGGTATAGTTTACCCCGGTGCATTCTGGATCTGTGCCCATGTTTGAAAATTGCTGGGTTCAAATCCCATGGCCGGCAGGGTAATATCCCTGTCTGGGGGCGGAGTGTGACTCAGCAGGCTGAGACGCTGAGCCTATAGTAACTGGCAGGATCAGTAGAATCCTTGACTTTTATAATAATTGATTCCAGTATTTGAAGGTTACAGCCAGAAAGGGCAGGTCAAAGAAGCACTGTTTGCATTACACTTTTTGTGTGGCGCCGATTGAAAATATTTGGACCGAATGGTTCATTGCACTTGATTGACTTGTAGCAACAGCATCTATTGTTTCTCAATGGTCTCCCAGCCTGAACTCTTTTATTCTGACCACAAATGGTGCCTCTGCAGCAAAGTTGTAATATTTCCTTTTTACTTTAGCATGACCACCTGGTTTTAGCTGCATTGTGCTACATTGACAGTCGCTTATTACCAAGAAATGCTTGACATATCCCAGGGTTCTGCTTGAAAACGGGAGCAGTGGGCCGCCCCGGGCCTGAATGCGGTGTCCGCCTGTCCCTATGCCACCCACGCTCGCAGCCATCCAGATCAGCCCGGCACTTTCCTTTATTTGATTTTCTGTATAAATAGCAGGCCTACGTGCCTTGCACCATGACTTCGATGCTCAAATAAGCTTCCTGCTTACAAGAGTGGACGCGGGGCTTTGTGCTGTGAGAGTGGACGCGGGGTAATTATGTGTTCCAGACCCTGGTCCCTGGGGCTTTTTCAGGCTACAAAAAGACAGAGGGGAAAGGCTGGCATCTGATTCCATACAGTTAGACGGCTGGGTCTGACGGCTGGGTCTGAATCACGTCCCCCTTTCTGATACAGTCATATACATTCACTGGACAGATACAGAACCAGAAACAGATATATATGGTCTAACTCTCAGCAATATAAAACCCAGTAACAGCTCTCTGTTGAAGTGATGCTGTATTTAATTTCATTTAAATGATTTCTAAGACATTCCCCCCATCAAATTAAAAGTAATAGACAACTTGCTGTGTGCATATGACACACATAACAGGCTAAAGCTCAACCCAAAAGACTTCAAACTTGAAACAAAGTATACTTTGGAGATATACTATGACATATTCATTCTTCAAAACTGATACACTTTACTGTACCCTTTCCTGCTAAGGATCGTTGACTCGTACCTAGATATAAATTCAGTGGAGGGGTTCCTATACATTTTTCCTTTATATTTTGCCAGCTGGGCTGGTTTGATCTCCTAATATTACCATCTGGCTACGTGCTTGATTGGTAACAAGATTGGAATCTCCACACATATCAGTGCAAACCTCCGCAGTCACGTGTTCATACTGCAGTCGGCCCGATCACTAACTGATTGTTTATTTACACACACAGTTTATTTACAGACATTCCCCCTCCCCTTCAGACACAGTAACTGTCAAACCCCCAAAAACCATCCCTTCCCATGTCTGCAATCACGTGCGTACGGAACACAATACATGATCAGTAAATCATGCACGTTGCATGTAAAGGTTCGAAGCAAAACGTTTCATTTACAGCTTGTTACCTAAAGAACAAGAATGACATATTTTTATGTCACCTTTCCCATATTCGTCCTGTATTGTGTCCCGTTTTTAACCCACTGATGATGTTTTATTGCCTCACCCTCTAACCACAGGTCCTGAAAGAGGAGAGCAGGATACACATGTGACTATGTTAGGAAGAGGCTAAGCTGTTCAGTACCATTTATTTGCCAACGTAGAATAAAGATACTTTATTCAGTCACATGTGGAAATTGCTTTATTGAAAGTCCCAGCTGACTCTCTATGAGACAGTGAGCTTAGGGGTCACAGCACAGGGTCGGTCAGGGTCCCTGGTGGGGGTCAAGTGCCAGACTCAGGGGGGGCCAATACCTGCAGGCTATACCTGTAACCTGCACATTAAATGTTTTTTTCTGCAATATTTACTTATCAATCTTTATATGTTAAAAATATTTTAGTTTCATATATTTAATATTTTTTACATTTACTTTATATTTAATTTTTAATATTCTATATATTTAGTACTTATTTGCTTCTTATTTTGCTATCCTTCTACCTTGTTTTTAGAAATTCATTTCACTGCTGGTGTATCACTGCATTCATGCATGTGACAAATAAAATCAAATAAAAATAAATAAAGAGATTTTCTATAAATCGGATTAATGGGGGGAAATGATGGCTCTAATAGTAAAATGCGAGAATGTGGGGTTCTGGCACTAAGGTTAGAACAGTTCTCAGCCGAGAAGGTTTTACTTGCGCCTGTTGTCACAAAAAAATGGCCGTAAAGGATTATTTAGGGGCTGAACCATGGAAGCAAAACATCTGCTGTGTGGCCTGTTTTTAGGAGGTGGAAGAATGTGCGATTGTCTGGCCTGATAGGGCAGCCCTGGTTGGGACGGGCCCCCGTGGGACAGGGGCCTACGTGAGCGGCCCCTCAGCTGCAGCCTGGGTTCGGCACAGATAGAGGGATAAGGGGAGCTGGAACTCTGGAGGAAACGTGCCCAGATAGGAGACTCTGGGGGACATGCCAGCTCCGTGGCAGCCGAGGTCAGCGTAGTGGGAGAGCAGAGGAGGAGGAGGCCGGGAGCCTGAGACCCGGGTCCTGAGCCGCGGACGTGTGCAACGAGGTAAGAGCCGAAGCTGTGTTTTCATTGGCCGCTGTGGAGAATGAGCTGAGTGCTGGGTGAGATCTGATAGGTTCAGACCAGGAGCTTCCAGCTGCAGCACTGCAACATTACGAGCCGAAATGATCAGTTAAGATGCAGTGGATTTGGTTTGTGGACAGGAAGCCCTCATAAGCTGACCCTAGATCAGTGGTTACATGATAAGGACAGCAATTTTTAGCTAAGCTTGACCGAGGCTGCCCTGCAATGGACTAGCATGTCAGCTAGTGTGGTCCTTGGCCTTCTCTTCATGCTCCCTGATACAGACTATCGGTCCCCACGTTCAGACCCTGAGCTGGATACGCAGCTGGAAGGCCAACGAATGGGAAGCGTCAATGGAAGGAAAAGCGAGAACTTCTCAAGTGGTTTTTTTTTGTACCAGCAATGCTGATAAATTCTCAGAGTTATTTATTATCAATCGATTGTATTTTTAAAGTGGCTCAGTGGGTAACCATCACCTCACGTCTGCAGGGGCGGGTGAAGGTGTTTGAGCGGTGGCCCTGCTCGGTGTGTGTGGACCGGCACGACATCCTGGATGCACTCCTGCATTTTGCCGTACTCTGCCTGAGATGAACTGCAGCCCCCCCCCACCCCTCCACCCCCACCCCAGGTCTGTTCTGGATAAGTGGTTAGAAGATGGATCTTTTTAATTATATCCTTGTGTGAAAGAGGGGCAGACAGAGCTGGTTCATTTTGTCCTTTTTCTGTACTGAACATGACGACAGTCGTATTATCCTATGACAACGTCCACGGAGACCAATACCAGTGAAGGAGCAGGTTGTCCTCATCTGGTCCACAGCCCAGGCAGCCTCTGGCCCCAACAGGTGCAGCCCCCTGGCAGAGGAAGGCCTGAAAGCTGGAAGAGGGCAGTTGGCGTCAACAGCCGACAAATGCTTATTGGGGCCGTGAGGTCTGTTTGTTTTCGCTTCTCTGTAATTTGCTGTTGTCAGTGCACCACTCATGGGGCCTCTATTATGAAAGTCTGAGGCCCTTAAGGTCCACTTTTGCTGCTGGTGTTGCCTTAACAGCCTTCGACAGGTTCCACTCACAATGCTGCTGTCATATACCTGGGTGGAGAATAAGGTGGGTGCAGATGTTTTGGGTCCATTGTATTGCGTTAGAGAGAGACTGCATGGGAGAAAAGGTTCGACTGCCCTGGATTAGCAGTCTGGCTCATTGTACTCGGTACCAAGAGGGTGCTAATGAAATCACCCAGTGCTTCAGTCCTCGTCTGCTGTCAAACTACTCAGTCATGAAGAAATTGTTTTCTCAGTGTGAGGCTGCTACTTTGAGTAGCAGTAGAGTAAATGGAGCCAACACAGACACCCAAGATCTACAGATACCTTAACTGATCTGTGGTAGTCTGCCTTGAAAGTCCCCCTCGCTACCAGGAATGAATGTTTTCCTGAATCATCTGACCGCGTTTGTTTAGTCTGTGTGGACTGACAGCATTGCTCGGCATGACAGTTACATTGAAAACTACAATCGTCAGGTCATGTGATTTTGAGAGAGAAGTTCGGCAATAGCAGGGGGTACTCAGCTTTCGGTTATTCCGAGCTGGCTTCTGGTGTCAGTCAATGCCATGAAATAGCCCACATTCTGTTACTGCCTTCATCTGACATGCTTACTTCTTCTTTCACCTATTTTTGGTACAATTCAAAGCCAAAGAATGGTCCACCCTTCACACAAGAATTCCAATGCAGCACAACATGCAAAATGTGTACAATTTCATTGTAATGGCTCCAAAGAGGTCAATAAATGAATCACCTCTTCCATATCCACGGTAAGTTAGAGAAAATGGGTCTGTCATTTCTAAGTAAATCATTTTCCATTATCACTCTCATTGCCGTTAAATGTCTGTCCTGAAACCCCACACAGACCTGGGTCCGTTCAATTAAGCCTTTTCTATTTCTCCATCTAGGCGGTTGAATCATTAAATGAATCATGGCGGCTATTACCAGCTTGTTCATCCTAACACCTCCCAGAAGCCCTGTGGAGCACTCACACACCGAGAGTTAGCAGTCACGCCGAATGGATTCATCACCACAGGGCTGGACTGCGTGCGTACAGAAATGAGAAGGAATTGTGATTGAGCGAGTAAGAAGGATATAGCAGCTATCCCATTGGGTGGCTTGTTGGCTCATGTCAATTTTCAAGAGCTGATTACTTCTGAAAGTAAGAGAATTTTTTTCCCAGCGGAAATGACCTGTTTAATGCTTTTTATCAATATCAGTATATAATGTTATGCATGCAGAATTAACTTCTTAGACCGGTGTTTCTTTGTGCTCCCTTGGAAAGTGACTTAAGGACTTCTTTCTTTCAACAGAGGTTTCAACAAACTTTCAGACAGCACTGCAGGTATAGAAAAAGGAAGATCCCTGTAACCGCTGTGCCCTTATGTGCCCTTGTGGGCAACCTGTGATGCCCGTCGGGTGTGGACCAAACTGGGGTCCGCTGTCTCCTGTGATGGGAGCTGCAGAAGGTGACCACCCCCCCCAGAGGGGGATCAAAAACCGGGGGCGACTATGGGATTTTTTAAAAAACGGACAGCGCCAGAGGGGCCATCATTTATACAGAAGGGCTAATCAATGGTGTTTTTTGAATCGGTGATTGACAGGGGAGGGGGCACTCTGGGAGCCAATCAGCTTTCAGCTGGGGCCAGTGCCCTCATGGTCCAACCCCTGAAATATGTCCCTTTTAAAATCACAAGAGTCTTAGGATCTGATGGACCTGGTACTGATCCTGATGACGACCCGTTTTCAGACCACCGCTACCCCACCTTAGAATCAGGAGGGGAACATCATTATATTTACAGTGTTGACCTAGTGTGTGTGTACATCTAGGCGAGGATTCAGACCGCAGGAAACCGGCCAAAACACACATAGCTGCCATATTGCCCGTGATAGCTGCTTGTTTTGACTTTGCCTTTGCAAGTCAGGCGTCATATTTTACATTCGCGTTGGAGTTCATCCAAAGAAACTCAGTCACATTCTTGCCTCGAAGTTGCCATGGCAGCCGGTGAGATTCCGTGACATCATTGTTTGGTCAGGTTGCTGCCCATCGCAGGGCAGGCGATTTTGAAGCACGGGTTCACTAGACCATACGCTGGCTGTTTGGGTTTGTCGATTGGTGCGACGGCGCCCCGTTTCTCATGCCAAATACGTCGGGCCTATACTAGGGCGGCCAGCTGCCAAAGTTAAACCCGCAGAGAGACTTCTGATGTAGCCACGAGGTGACTTGCTGCTTGCAAATCTGTGTGAAGCCGACGCAACCAGACGTTCTGAGGAGCGCAGGCGTGACCTTGGCTTCTGTGTGTTTATCCGGAGGACAATGTGTGATGATGACTAGGTTCCTGTGACCAGCGAGAAGCATCTTTAACCTCCACTGTAGACCTGCTTCGGTTTAAACCTGCACCCATTAATGGGGATTCTTAAATATGCCAAATACAACACAAACACAGCAAATACACAGACATCACGGTGTCGCCCCCTAATGTCCATATTCAGATTATCTGCTCGTGATCTTTGAGGGTTTAGCGACTGGCTTACTGTCAGTTTTTGTTACAGGGGCGCTTGCATCTGTCCGGGATTAACCACGGGAGTCAGGAGAAATGCACAACATCATGTCCTACAGCAGGGCATGGGAACTGAGTGTTGTGTTTGGCTGTGGTACGCAATTGCAAGCGCCCAGAGCAACATGTAGATTTATTTTCAGCAGGAGAGAAAGAGGGAGAGAGAGAGAGAGAGAGAGAGAGAGAGAGAGAGACAGAGACAGAGAGAAAAAGAAAGATAAATCCACTATTGGGGACTGCATGGCTACGAACACAGCCCCTCCCTCTGCCAGCTTCATTAACTTCAATCATCCCTGTAGGATAAATAATGATTCAGACTATAGGACAGGTGCAAGTACAGAATACAATTCAATTGATTAAAATGATGGGAAAAAATGCAAGAAAGAGCCTTGCCACTCTTTATGAATACACCTCACTGGCTGAGACCGACAGCTTCATGAAGACCTCCTGGTCTGTCAGCCGTCATCTTCCCTCCTCACCTCGCAGTGCTGACCCACCTCGCAGTGCTGCCTCGCCTCGCAGTGCTGGCCCACCTCGCAGTGCTGACCCACCTCGCAGTGCTGCCTCACCTCTCAGTGCTGACCCACCTCGCAGTGCTGACCCACCTCGCAGTGCTGCCTCGTCTCGCAGTGCTGGCCCACCTCGCAGTGCTGCCTCGCCTCGCAGTGCTGCCTCACCTCTCAGTGCTGACCCACCTCGCAGTGCCGACCCACCTCGCAGTGCTGGCCCGTGGGCTTTGGCTGTCCCGGGGGCCCAGGTCCAGACAAGCCTAGGCATGGTGTTGAATGACCTGTGGGAGCTGAGCCAGATCCTGATGCAGCTGCTGATTAACAGTATTTCATCCATAGCATGGATTGGAAGCCTTTCCAGACACGTGTGGCTTTGGGCTTAAGCTCTCAATAGCAGCTGTTGTGTGTACTTGCTGGCTTGTGTTGGGATAGAAGCCTGCTATACACTCGATAGTGTGTGAAAAGACCAGGAAGTTGCTGCCCAGCCACCTGGTCAATTACTCGACCGCGTGAGTGAATCATATTACATTGACATTTTCATTTACATTTACAAATTTAGCAGACGCTTCTGTCCAAAGCGACATGGATGCGAGGCAAATAGCACATTACAAAAACCTGCAGCCTTCGGAATCAACTAGACATAAGTGCAGCTGGGCTGAGCTTCCAATGAGTGTCCAGGTACCGTGGTGGAACAACTATAAACCGGGCCCTGGGGCAAAAATGAACCATGCCACCCCCCCGTTCCAAATTCACACTTAAGACCTGCCTGCAGCAGTTGCAGTTGATGAAATTTAAGTAACCTCCAAATATTGTACCCATCATGCACTGCAGTAGTTAGCAAATTCCGCAAACATTTTTCGTTAAATACTGTACACGCCTTGACAACAGGGTTTGACCCAAAAACATTACAAACTGTTACATTTCAAAATTGTTTTAAGTAATGTATCAAATATTTTTTTGTGTTATGACTCCCACCATGATGAGACTGTATACATAAAAATGAGATATACAGAAGCAGCATGTCACAGATATGTGTGATATCAGTATTTTACTCCTCATGAGTGTTTAGCATATTTGTGAAATTTGCGGCGGTAAAGTCTGCCCCTACTCAGGTACAAATGTAAGCAGTACTGTAAACAAAACCTGTACAATGGTTTCTAATAAAGCAAGAACTTAATAAGACAGTGAATGCTAAATTAGCAGTAATAGTTACCTATAAAATGTTACGTCGAGTTAAAAATTTGTCATCTTTCACCCTTTTGTCCTTCATCTGGGCAAGTTGACGCTCACAGAAAGCCAAAGAATGGCTACTTATACAGGCAGACCAATGGAGGCAGTCGTTCGTCGCTTGCAGAAGGGCAGGATGTCTCACGCAGGGCTCCGCCGGTATTTAATTGAGGTGCAGCCTGGCCCCAGCAGGTGCAGCCCCCGGGCCAGGCTGCCCCATGACTACGATGGGGGGGGGGGGCACCAAGGCCCAGGTGCACAGGGGGGGTTACAGGAGCCCTCTGTGCTGGTCCTGGCAGACGCAGGGCACGGTGCCCGCTATGACAGGAATGCGAGGCCTTCAGGTGGCCTTGCTACAGCACACCGCTGGGGACTGTCCGGCCCCGCTGCCCCCCACATGAAATTCCGCTCTTCGGGAAAATGAACTCAGCACTTTTGAGTTAACTCGGGCCGTTAATGATTCTCCGTCCTTTCTCTCCTGCGAGGAGGCGTGCCGACTCCTTGGACTTTCTTCCTACAAAATAATGTCTCACATTTGCGTCCATCTATCATTAGAACTTCATTATGCCCATACATTCATAATCTCGGTTTCTCACGAAATCTTTAAATTAATCATTAGCCCTGTCAGGACTGGCAAAATTGTTTAGTGGCTAAAAGTGTGCCAAGAATGAAGACTTAGGAGAGATGGAAAGCATTGGGAGAGATTTCGTTGCAGTGCTTTATTTGTTGAATAGTGCACGCTGTGTTGGGGTGTGCAAGAAAAGTAGTATTGTATCGCTGTGAAGGCTGTTAACACCGTGTTAAGGAAGGTTCAGTCCTGGATGACTAGGTTCAAGTATTGCTTCCTGAACAACGAATTCTCTTACTTAAGAGCCATAACTAGTTATAACTAGTGTAACACAGTATTTTTGGTACCATCACAAGACCTTAGGTTCTGTATTGATTTACCACATGCACTTATCACCTGGACGTCTCCAGGAAAATATCCACTTGTATCATTATTTTAATATAGTGTGACAGTGATGGCTAAGCAAGAAAATGCAAATGATAGAACAATCCCCATATGTTAGAGTGTAAGGAGAGGTTTGGGTGTCCGGGGCAGACAGTCCGTGTCTGTGTTGGGTTCATTGATGGTCTGGAACTTTGTCAGTGTCCATCAGTAGATTAGAGCAGGAATCAGGTCTGTTTTCTAGGCAATGTAATTATGACTTAGCTGCTCCCTCCTGCTGCTCCCACTCCTGTGTTGTATAGATAATGTGATATGTGTACGTTCTGCCTCAGCCCTCCGCCTGCATTTTCAGTGAATTTTCTAGAAGGCTAGGCGCATGGGGTCAAGGATAGATAGATAGATAGATAGATAGATAGATAGATAGATAGATAGATAGATAGATAGATAGATAGATAGATAGA
>JAABNY020000136.1:14631880-14654208 GCA_015164015.2 Brevimyrus niger
AGCCGAACGTCAAGCCCCGTCAGTAAGTGCCCGGCGTCCCCACAATAACCCCCCCCGGGCTTCTGCGGTGGAGAACATTTTATCCCCTCTTCACCCCCCCCCCCCCCGGGTGAAAACCTGGACGATCCTCTGCAGCGTTATGATTCTGCCCAGCTGCTGAAACTGATGAACTCAGGTAGACTTATTTTTTGTGCTGATTTTATTTAAGCAAGAGTGGGTCTCTCCACAGATCAAGGCTCTTTTAAATATGAAAAAAACAGAAAGCTGCCATTTCCAGTATTTTGACTAGCAGTCACTGTTTTTGTAAACTCAAATTGTTGTGGTACTCTAATTCTTCTTCTTCCTTTGCCATATTGCTCGTCTTATACAGGGTTATGGGGGTTTAAAGCCCATCTTGAAAACATTAGGCAGGACAGGGCAAACACACACCATTCACAATATGATATTGCCAATCCATCGCGTGCTTTTGGACTGTGGGGAAGACTGGGAAACACAGAGAAAATCTGATGTGAAGATGTGAACCCCGCAAACGCAGTGGGGAGTCAGACCTCGGCCTCCAGAGATATAAGGCGACCATGCCAACCATAGCACCACCATGCCACCCACAGGACCACCATCCCACCCACAGCACCACCATGCCACCCACAGCACCCCCATGCCACCCACAGGACCACCATCCCACCCACAGGACCACCATCCCACCCACAGCACCCCCATGCCACCCACAGGACCACCATGCCACCCACAGCACCACCATGCCACCCACAGGACCACCATGCCACCCACAGCACCCCCATGTCACCCACAGGACCACCATGCCACCCACAGCACCCCCATGCCACCCACCCCCTTCACTCTTTTCCTTCTCTCCACCCTAATGCTTGTAGCTTTGCTGTCTACTGGTCCATCTCCACCTTACGCCGTCCGGCCAACTTCCATATTCTGTCTTGCATCTTCTAGCTCAGTGTCTCGCAAACCAGTCCTAGGGAACCACCAGACCATCCACATCTTCGCTCCCTCCCAATTCCCTGGTAGTTCGGAGGGAGCAAGAACGTGGACCATCTGGGAGTCCCACGAAGACTGGTTTGAGAAACATTGTTCTAGATATGGCCACCTTTGGAGCAACAGCCTGAGACATTCATAAAGCAGGAGGGTCTGTCTGACAGCTGCTCTGCCTGTATAGGCTCTGGTTGCACCCATAGGCTTCCAAGGTGCAGTATGGGGCCCTTAATGTCCATTCCAACATCGCCACGCAACCTCACCCATCTCTTCCAAACCCTGGAGGGACAGTCGCCCATAATGCAGACTGTTACCCGCAGCCAGAGAGCCTTTGAGCACCTCAGCCCACACTGTGAAGACTCAGCAATCCCCCTTGTGGAACATATATATGATTAAGTTCTACGCCTCTGCTCTCTGCCTCTGTCGTTCACTAATTATAAAGAGACTTGGCCGCCAACAGCCCCAGCTTTGTAGACGTCACGGATGTCTTAGGTGACCAAGTGCAAAGGCATTTGAAGGAAACGCAAGTTGAATGATTTTCAGGGTCGGGCTTTTTTACAGTTTATGCGCAAGGACATTGGCGATATCCACCCTGCGGCGAGACGTGCCGTTGAGCACGATTCCCATTTATGTTACACGAAATGATGGACAGTGTGACTACTCTTCATACATTATGTGGCGACAGAATAAAAATCTAGTGTTTACAATTTAATTTAGAGAGCCGACATCAAAAGGTCCAGCCTTATTCTTCTTCTCTGGTACTGGTCAGGGTCCCTGGGGGGGGGGGGGGGGGGGTGGCAGAGGACACAAAGGTGGGGGACACCCTTGACAAGATGCCAGTCTGTTGCACGGCGCACACACACTACGGATGATTCACTGCAATCACCCTAACTGCAGGTGTATATGGGTAGAAGCCTGCGTGACGTGAGGAGAACGTCCAGTGGAATTTAGATTCTTAAATACCAGTAGTGTTTGCATGGCAGGATTCAGCCGGTCGTCTTACCACTGCACCTAGCAACACTTCCTGTCTTTTCCATAGCAACGCTTCCTTTTGCCCATTTTAGGAGGCTCCACGCCGGATTGCGCGGGGGCCTGTTACTGCCCCCCACAATCGTCAGCGCGGTAATGGTGACAACAGACCTGTGTCGGCAGTGAAATCCCTGACGGACAATCAGATCCCGTACACATCGCTGACGAGCTGATTTACTGTGGGTTGGAGGTTCATGAAGAAAGACCCTCCATCTCCCCTCTGCATTACAATGATCCACTGCCTCCCCCCGCCACCCTCCACGTGCACAAGACAGCAGCTGTTCCAGGTGTTTTCAAAAAATGCTGAATATTTATGAACTTCATTTAATCCTGGCATTGAATGAAGGACTTATTAAAGATTGTATGAAATCCCGGCGGTTAACGATTAGAACCCAGAATGCAAAAAAACAACCCCCCACCGCATCCCCCACGCGGGGGGGGGGGGGGGGGCTGGGCTGTGGAGGAATGACGCATCTTCCGTATAACAAGGGTCTCTCTCTCTCTGATAGGCTGAGACGTGGGCTGATGTATGAGTGTGGGAGACACCGGGCTCACTGGGGGTGACTCACCGTGCCGACAGGCCAAAGGCGCGCTTCCATTGATCGACGCTTGGGATCCCATCATTAGAGTGACAACATTATTGGCATATGTGACATTGTATTGTACAAGGATCGAAGGGAATAGATAAACAGTGAAAGTTAATTGGCTGGAGACGGCTCAATGTGTACTGGGAACAATGTGTATACAGATTTACCTGGGGAGAGGGATGGGGAAAAAGAAGAAATGGAACAGAGATATGTTCTGTATGAAAAGAGGGAACACATCTCTAGTTTGGGTGACAGCAAACGTGTGTGTGTGTGTGTGTGTGTGTGTGTGTGTGTGTGTGTGTGTGTGTGTGTGTGTAAAAGCCACAGGTTGTTAAATGAAACATTCAGCGCTATTCAGCTGAGTATTAAATGTGTATTTGTTAAGAAACACATTCTGATATTAGAATATATTCAAATAAACTGTTACACAATAAAAAGTAACAAGAATTTCTTACGTTTTCCTGAAAGTTACTGGTGTCTAGTTGGATATCTAGGAGAACACTGCTTCCCAAACATCTGCTCAGAGCCACCCCACATATTTATTAAATACCGCCATTGGCTCAGTTAATTAATTGAAATAATTTGTTTAGGTTTTGATTAGCCAAAGAATGGTGCGCTTGCAGTTCACGCAATAAGTATATAGGTGTATTGGATGGTTACAGAGAGATTTTGAAATGGCAAAGGTAACATAATTTGTCAGAAATTGCAGTTTCTACACCGCCATAAACATAATGTTCTTTGACAGCCAAAGACTGGCTGTAGTGTGCATGGATCAATAACATAAATATTATTATGCTTGGATCTGACTCCTTGTACTACCCGCTCCTTGTTTTTTCTTGAATATTTTATCCAGCATAATATAACTTTACAGTCTTGTGGAGAGATTATTGTACAAAGTCAATGACTTTTTTTAACATTAGACCTCACTTAAACTGATCAGTGATATATATGTTTCTCATTGTGTTTCATTAGTTCTGTGTATTTAAGCCAGTGTCTGAAAGCCTTTAGTTAGTCCGGTCATTAGTGTTGTGACGTCATTAACGTCGTTGTTTGCGGCTGAGCGTGTTACCCCAAAATAAATCCCATGTTCCCTCGACTTCTGTTCCTGTGTCTCTGGTCCTGCCCCGTGCAGCGTGACAGAAAGCCAACTAATGAACTTCCAGTGTAGTCGTGGGTGTTCGAGGCTCACGGGGGGGGGGGGGGTAAAGGCTGGTCTGTCTGGTCCAGTCCCATGGGAGAGCTACTATAGCACAAAGCGCTGAAAAAGTTAATGCTGGCTTTGATGGAAAGGTGCCAGAGCACACAATGCGTGGCAGCTAGCTGCATATGGGGCTGTGTGGCCGCAGACCGGTCAGAGGGCCCGTGGCCTGTTCGGATGAATCAGGATTTCTGTTACATCAGGTAGATGGCTGGGTGGGTGCGTGTTATTTACCTGAGTAAGAGACGGTACCAGGATGCACCACGGGAAGGAGGCGAGCCAGCGGAGGCAGTGGGAGGCTCTGGGCGGCGTTCTGCTGGGTAACCCTGGGTCCTGGCATTCATGTGGACGTTACTTTGATATATACAACCAATCTAAACACCCTTCATGGCAACGGCATCCCCTGAGGGCAGTGGCCTTTTTCAGCAGGATAATGCACCCTGCCGCCCTGCAACAGTTGTGAGGAATGGTCTGAGGGACACGAGAAAGAGTTCAAGGTGCTTGGCGATTCCCACAATTCCCGGATCTCAATCTAATCCAGCATCTGTGGAATGGTGCTGCACAAACAAGCCTGATCCACGGGGGCCCCATCTCATAACTCACAGGAATTAAAGGATCTTCTGCTAACATATTGGTGCCAGATACCGCAGGACACCTGCAAAGGTCTTGCGGAGTCCGTGCCTCAACGGGTCAGAGCTGTCTGGGCGGCATGGGGTCGACCCGCACAATATCCGGCAGGTGCTTTTAAGGTTTTTGCTACTTGTTACGTAATACGATCACTACAACATATCAATGCGTTGAACTAAATTTCATGGAATATTCCTTTGGTAAAAATCACAAATTCTTAAACTTTGGCATGTCAGTTTGTCTGAATGGCCTCACTGGGTGGCACTGTGTGGTGGTTCATAAGGAAGCACCCTGGAAGGGACCCCAGGTGGTAGGGGTTCGAATCCTGTCCTTGGTGCCCTTCGAGTGAAATTTGCCCACTCCTCCCGTGTTTGTATGGGTATCTGCCCACAGCTGAGCAAACGGCATCCCTAAGTTGCGCACGGTGTGTATGTGTGTGTGTGCGCGTCCCCCTGTAACCCAGGCTATGTGCAATAGGCTCCAAGTGTAACTGTACTTGATAAACAGTGATGGGAGTTGCACGTCGTAAGATTGTACTTTTTAAATAAAAACAAACAATCAGAATGACACTCAAAAGTTTTTATTACAAAAACAAAGCACTCAAATCTAGATTTCCGCTAATATACAACTTTCACAGAGTAACACGGCACTTTCCCTCTATCCATGAACATTACACTCTGCAGATCATGGCCCTTTGGTTACACCTCTCCAACAAGACTATTTTTTATTTATTTTTTTTAACAAAAAAAAAAAAGGTACAGTCTCTGCTCCAGCCACACCTGGAACCACAGGCAGTTAAGGTTCACATTTTCCACAGATTACAGCTTAAAATCAGCTTGGTGCAGTTACTTGCACGGCATCTCCGACAACAATCCCACCTACTGCAGCCATTGTCAACCCCTTTAAACAGTACTTTAAGGATTCCTTTGATGCTAACTTACACACTGTCCACGGAAAGGCTCGGTGACATTCTATGCACAGTATAATGTGCAAGTACAATGTTAATTTCCATCCTGGCAGTCATTTTTATGCTGAGATCTTGTCCGTTCCCTCCCATGCTCAAATGTTTATTTACTGGAATCCAGAAAAGGTACAATCAGACCCAATCCCCCTTAAAGTACTACAATGCACTCGGGAAATTCTGCCCCACCCCACTTTATATAAAGATTCCCGAATCTTTTCGAATTGTTTACGATATGCAGCTGCACATTTAAGTTGTTCCTAAACCGTCTGTAGTCAGTGATACTGTTCTGGCCCGGGTGCCGATACAATAGGCCGATACGGCGGGTTTGTTTCCCCGATATATAACCCAGAAATTCTTCTGCGGCTGTCCGCGATCGGGACTCCGGTTCCAGCACCAGTGAGTCGAGCCGCAAGTTCATCCCCGCGGCGACTCATGGATGAACATATTTCACCCGGGTTAGGACGCAGCGACTACCGCTTGTCAGTCTGCCTGTCCCCTTGACGTTTGTCGCCCGTATTTTCAAAACTGCTCTGCTAGGGTTTATTGCTAGATCGTCTTTCCCACTATCATTCCCTACTCGGCGCGCCTCCTTCCGAAGACCGCAGACACGCTCCTCACGATGCCTTTAATCCCCACAGTTCCTTTCTTGAGAGCCCTGGCGTCCCGTATAAGCTCAAGCAGTTCGTGAAACACCAGCAGCACACCGTGGTAGTTCTCGGCGGCCGAGGTCTCGAAGAAGCCGCAGTCGGTGGACATGGCCAGCAGCCGACCCTCTTCGCTGGAGACGGCGCGCTGGTGCTGCAGGTCGCGCTTGTTGCCCACGATGATGATGGGTGCGCCGCCGGAGCCTTTCTTCGACTGCCGAATAAGCTGCACCTGTTGCCGCACCACTTCGAAGCTGGATCGGTCGCAGATGCTGTAAACCAGTATGACACCATCGGACCACTGAAGTTGCTTTTCGGTCACGGATTCAGCGGTTTCGGAGTCCTGGGCGAAGGGAAAGGGCGAAACATTTAACCTAATCTCGATGCTCTTAAGCAATGCCACTGCAATGTGAAAAACGCACATGCACAACAGACAGTCCATAATGTTTTACGCGTGACTTACCTGTGGATACAGCGAGTCCCAGATGTTGAATGAAATTTCCCGTCCATCTATTTTGTCACTGTGACTATATATGGACTCTGGAAAGAAATCAAAAGGAGGATCAATGTATGACAAATGGCAGATAATACCGATAATATCGCGCAGAGTATTAAATTGGATTTCACATGTTGGAAATTTGCTTACCTATATCGCCGTATTCACCAATGAATCTCCTGGTGAGGAATCGCACGGTCAGAGCTGCGGGAGAAGCGACATCGCACAATCAAACAGGCGCACATGTGTTTGTAAACAGGACCTCAGCATCCACTTAAATTTATACACGTATGCTACTCGAAGCATTAGTTGTAAAGGCAAATTCACAAAGCTTACCCGATTTCCCGACGTTTTCAGCACCAAGTAGCAAAATATTCGCTTCTGTTTTTTGTTGGTTGCTATCCATCATTTTGCCGTTATTAGAACTGGGTTTTACTTGGACAACCATTGGTACAATGATTCCTCCTTTCTGATTTCAACGCTGTAGTGTAAGGTGCAATGAGTCGACGCTGGTTTATATACAGTGTAGGCGGGACCCCAAACGAGGTTGATCATATGAAGGACCAATCAGATGACATTAATATTAGACTGGATTAACAAAAGTAGTAGCCGAGGTGGTAGAATGGAACACATTGTATTATTAACCACCTACGTGGGGTAACTCAAGTCATTCGTTGTTGTTATTTTCATTGACATTCCGGGGATTTTTTAAAACTTGACCTATCAAAGAAATAGGACGGCTGGACTGTATACCGGTATAATTACATAGGCCTGATAGCCTATATCGATATTTATATGTAACTGGGGGAAAATTAAATTGGTGGCGTTTAGCAGGCAACACGAGCACTGTGTGGACATCGTTAGTGGGAAAGACGATCACTAACAGAAGCATTTGCAATTCACCCTTTACACACAAAACAATCCAACTTTTAGTCAGTTATTTTAGTTTTTTTTTTATTATTATTTCTCTGCTAGAATTAAATAAGCGCATTGTGTTTCATCGACCAGAACACAACAACTAAATGGCATTTGAATATTTTAATTAGCAGATAATAAAACTGGTATCACCTGAACAGGAATATAAAGTCTAGAAGAAAGGAAAGGAACCAGTTCGCTCTTAGACCGACGATTGATATTGGAAATGGGATTGAATTGAAGACATGCTTTCATTAAATTATAAAATGATGGGGACAATATATTTTTTCTTTTACTGTGCGGGGAGGTTTGTCGGCAGAAATAACAATCCGGGGGCAGTCCAAACAAAAGCATCCCAGTTTTTTTTTACTATTTATCTTGCACGAAAATGGACAGATGGGTGGATGCCAAAAGAAGACTGCAATTTTAACATTATAAGAACAAAAGATCGTTGCCTGTTTGTCCTGAAACATTCAGTGGCGTCTCTATAACCCTGGTTTAGACTTTAGAGGAATGATTCCTATTACGGTTTAGCAACATGTTGAAATCGAAGTCACAAAACGGCGCCATCGTGTGGACGGGATTTCCTATGCGCTCGTTTCCAAATTATCTGCAGGGAGAATGCTGTAGGCATACCATTGAAACGATGGTGTAATAACATAATGACTAACTTTCACAAAATTCACACCATCGTTTAAAACATTGTGATAGATATTTTATTTACAACGCAGTTATACACTTATGCCAATGTCTGATTGCACCAAAACTGCTAAATTTGAGGAAATAGATCTGAGCGACAGTGGCAGGACAAAGGATCTTTGAACTTAATGTAGATTTGTTCAACATTAACATGCTCTTTTATGTACTTAACATGAAAAATAATACAGGTCATCAAACCATAGTAAGCATAACAATCTGACACCACTGGTAAATCCCCAGCTCATCCTACACACTACTTACCTACAAGTTATACTTCATATCAAACATTGTGTTAAACTAACACAAGGAAGAATTTATTGGCAACATATTGCTTAATCCCAGGTTCACCTGCATATACTGCCATGGCTAAGAATAGTCAGTGCTGTAGACACTAAACCTGACTCTTTTTTTCAATAGTTGACCACGTTTTGGCACAATTATATATCTATAAAAATCTAAAAATGCAAATCTTTAAATACTGGAGCTTAATTAATTTTTAGACTTAATACATACAAATAAATTATGTATGTGACCAAACATTTTAATCATTTGCAGCTCTGTTGAAACATTTTTACAATTACAATACTATTTCTGCATTAATATAAAACTGGATGTGATTGACAATGTTAATTCAGTAGCATCATGTGATCTATTGGTCTTAAAATAATGACAAAAATGATTTTCTTGCATGATCCTTTGTTCCATTTAATAAAAACTTAAAGTTGCATAGTAAATGATTATATTGGCAGGCCTAGGGACTCATACACAGATTAGAAAACACTGCAGCTGTGAAAAAGAAACTTTGATATTATGGTACTTTTTTAAGAGGAAACACTATTCATCAAGCCTATTCATTTGTTACATTTATATTTTTGCAGTTACTACTTAAATAGGATTCAGTGAACTTGGTTTGAACAATTTAAATGTTATATTCCTGTTCCATACATGTGTACATTTTCTTTACTTAAACAGTCTTTTACGCTGTTTACAGTAAACTTGAATATGTTTTGTGCATCTGCGTTAACAAACATTAAGAATTCTTGGTCTACAATGAGACACAAACTCCAGCATTATGCCCAGTGGAACAAGAGTGGACCTTAGGTAGCACTAAAACGGAAAGTGTGAAACATTTGTATTATGCGTCCTTAAATAATGTCACGTGTTTCTGAGGTTAAATGAGGTAATTTGTACCAAAGGATTTTTTGAGATACATTCAAAATATTAGAAAACAACTGCATTATTTTCTTGTATAGATCAATGACATTCCCTAACTTTATAACAGCGTTTCCCAATCCGGTCCTTGGAGACTCAATCGGTCATGTTTTTGCTCCCTCTGAGCTCCTTGCCAGACAGTCCCCACAGGGAGCTGGGAAGGAGCAAAAATGTGGACTGTCTGTGGGTCCCTGAGGACCAGATTGGAAAACACTGTTTTACAGGAAGTTTACACCCAAAAAGAAAAAAACAGACACTTCCAGTTTGTATAAAACTGCCGTTGATTCATTATTGACTGGCCAATTTTAATGTGTAACAGACATCCTGTTAGATACATCAAGTTCATAAATTTTTAAAGGACAAATTTACAGCTTAAGATTTCTCAGCAGTGCAATTGCATTTCCTCTCCTGGAATATGAACGAAAAACCTCTTAATAAACGGTACAGATTCTATAGTAAATTAAATTGCCCTCTCTCACTCTCCCTCACACACACACACACACACACACACACACACACACACACACACACACACACACACAAACAGCAATTATTTAGTTGTCTTCTCTCTCGCAGCCGTCATCCTGATGACATTTCTTCTCAGGCACGTCCTGGGCAGCTGTTGCCATGTTCTGGGTCCTCATCAAGGTCTCACTTGACTCCATGCTCGCTGCACCCACCTGCCTCTCCAGCACCTTACCGTCAGGGAGCCTCAGGAGGGAGGGGTGGAGTGTCTTACCGAACGTTTTACTTAGGTTTTCCTGGAAACATCTGTGCAGCTTCTCAACAGAGACGGTCTCCTGAGAGGGATACATCAGGATTAGCTATGATTAACATCCAGAGGCAGACAGTGATCTGTAAGAGGTTTTACTGACTTGTACCTAATGCTCAGAGGCAAAATGGAACAGTATGAAGAAAATGAAAGAACAGCAAAACCTGCCACGGTCTCATTACCTTGGAAACATCCAACAGGGTGTCCAAGAGGACCCAGACGTCAGAGACAAATTCCGAGGGGGTTCGGTATGAAGGTGACAGCTTCCGGAGCAGCCGTCCGCGAATGAGTGAGATGTCTATGTAGTTTGAGGAGAGCTGTGCAGAGAAAGACAGAAATGGGATTAATTTTGCAACAGCTGATGTAAAATTAACTTCATCCCTCAACATCGAAGCCGTGCTGCGGAGCGATCTGACCCCCCCCCCAAGTCGTTGGATCTGAGACGTGGGCACATACTTGCGCCGAGGGCTCCAGGATATCGGCGTCTTTCTTGCACAACAAGGTCAGTAAGAGGTACTCGCATTTCTGTCGGCAGGGAGAGACATGTGGAGTGACGCTTCTTAAGACCGGAGAGACCACATGATGGGCCCGAACAAATGATCTGGGTCTCGACAGCGAGTTCAAAGGCAACTTTATTGTCATCCTTCCATACACAAGCACACAGAAAAATGAGACGACAAAGCTCAGACTCCACAGAATATACATATAATCGAATTCTTACACACGGTGTGAGTAAACACAGTGGTCAGGAGATGCTGAGGAAAGAAAGACAATGTTCCCCCATTAGGTGATTCAGCTGCAAAAGACGGAATCTGGATTTGCATCCGTATACCTTCTGATCTACTAGGCTTAATGTGGGCCTCCTCTCTCTCTCAGTGCCGTACGGGTCCTCATTGTCGGAAAGGTCCTGACACAACAAGCACTTCCACTCGCCCCTGGCGAGAGAGAGACATGGACGTTACATTGGTCGCCGATGGCAACCACGAACAAAAAACAGAAGGGTCTGGGAACCATCCTGTATTGTCGCCACTCGAAGCGTCTCCTTCGTAGACAACGGTACAGACAGACAGGCAGGGGAGACTGGTAGTGCCAACCACCTACCAGGCTATGGAGCTGATTGGTGGGATGTGGCAGTCCCTGTGAAAGCCCCGCCCACATTCTGCACATAGCCAGAGTCGCCCCGTGGAACGGCAAGCGGCGCATTCTGCCTCGGGACGGTCGGGGCAGCCTTGCGTATAGGGGGCGTTAATCGATATGAGCTGGGGGAGGAAACGGAGAAGGAGGTACAGTGGAGCTGAAGATCGGCTGAAGACCTCAGGGCGCGGGGGGGTCAAGCGGTGGACCAAGGGAGGAACGGCAGTGCAGCACACAGAAGCAAGGAGAGGTCGTGGTGCCAGTTTTTGTGCACCTATGTAATAAGAACAAGAGCCAAGGACTTGGGGCCCGACCGCTGGAGAGACCACCCACCCAGCTGTCACTCTACCTACCTGCTGGTCGTCGTCGGTGACCCGCAGCAGGACCCTGTTCTCGGTGGAGCCGGGGAGCAGGCGGAACTGGGGTAGGGGGCTACCGGCGGAGGGGAGGGAGAGAGGCAGCCGCCACAGGGAGACCTGGGGAAACTGGGCCCTGGAGAAACCAAACGGCGACGTTAAAACCGAGGCAGGTCAGAGGCAGCCGCTGAGAAGGGGGTGGGGGGGGGACAGCCGGGCAGGACAGGCGTACCTGCGGAGGGCGCCGGCGACTTCCGGTGCAGCCGACGCCGCCGGAGCCCCTGAGGCACGTGGCACAAACGGCAAAGCAGCATTTCATTATGACCGCCCACCGAAATGACATTCAGAAAGGTGACAGGAACGTGCAACGTTTTAGAATGTGTTTCCATGGCAACAACTTACTGTACAGTAGCAGGCTTACCTGGCAAAGATCTGCAATACGTGGCCCCTTTGTGGCACATAGAATCATATTTACTATAGAACGTGATAGGACTAATAATTTCTTTAAAAAAGGCAACGATGAAGACGAATTCCAGCCTCACCATCGTCACCGTCTGCCGTCTGACCCCGCTGCAGCGAAACGGGCGTCGAGCGCGGCATGAGCTCGGGCGGGCGCGATGAGCCTGCTTCCCTCGAGTCGCCCGTCCCCTCAGGGCCGTCATGCTTGCCCACGGGGCCCGATGAGCCAGACTGGGGGGCGGCCTGCCTGTCCGTCACCAGTAAATCCCACAAGCTGGTGGGTTGCTGAAGTTTTAAGAACGTCGTCTTGTCCAGACTGGAGTTCACTGGCCGTTCTAGCAATTCCCGAAAGCTGGACGGGGTCCAGGCGTTCCTGCACTGGGGTTCCTGGGGGGGCCCTGCAGAAGGCTGACTTCCGTTGGACAGCTCCGGCCCGCTGGCTGCGTTTCCTCCCACATCGCTGGGACTGAAAGTTCCGTCTTCCTTCTGCCGTTTTTCTGAACATAGGGATTGATCCTCACGCTGATGGCCTTCCTCCACGTCCCCTGCCTCAACCAGAAACAGGCTCTCCGCCTCCACCACAGTAGAGGTAGGTTCGTTCTCTGCGGTCTGGGTCCGACTGTCCACACCAGACTCCCTTCCGCTGCCAGCAGGGGGCGCCCTCTCACACGGAGAGTCAGCTACAGCTTTCACAGGCAGGGGGCATGGCGGACTCTTGAAAGACAGCTCATCTTTGCCAGAAGAACTGTCACTCAAGGACCTCACAGACTGGATGGAGAAGCCCATGTTCCACAGTTCTGGGGCGGTCTGGTGGACGGATTCCGAGGCTTGGAAGGGGCGTGTCTTTTTGACGTCTGAGCTCGCGTTCAGGACGTTAGTGGCGGGAGAGTCCGAGACCATGAAGAGAGAGGGGGCGACGGGATGGACCACCGCGGGCGAGGAGAGAGTCAACGGGGGGACAGAGAGGGACGTGCCAGACGGCTGCAGGCCAAAGGCGAAACAGTGAGAGGGATTGAGGGAGGCAGAGGAGAAGCTGGAGGCAAGTTTGGGCTTTTTAGGCTGATAGTTGTGGAAAGACCAGGTCTTCTTGCTATTCTGTAGTTGGGAAGACGCAGCGTAATGTCTGATGGAAGGCGACGGCACCTTAGACACCGGCTGGGTGCCGTGCGCAGAGCCGGGAGGGACGGACGACGGGTTCGAGGTGAAAGCCGCCCTAGACGTGGTAGCGGGAGGGGGCTGGGGCGGAGGGAAGGACGCAGCTGCTATCGTGCAGGGATTGGCGGAGGAGAAAGCAAGCGCAGAGGCGTAAGGGACGGACGACGGAGGGGGGGCAAAGCCGCGGGGGTGGAGGGTCTGCTCTGGAGCCTTGCTGGGGGTGGAGTGGAAGCTAAGGCGGGCAAACGGGACCTCCTTGGTTATAATTTTGCCTGAGGATAAAAGAAAAAAAAATCATATAACAGAAAAAACATCCTTCTTGACCACGAGGGCAAAATACATTGTCTAAAATATGCAGCTAGTAACTTAGAGAGGTGTCAGGTATCAGCTTTGACAGGAAATATTGAAAAAGTAACAAAAGAGCACGAAGGTACGGAGCACCAAAAAATAAAATATCACAGAACAACACCCTCACAGCGAATGACGCACCAAACTTAGTGATCCGACTGCAGATTTCCTGGTCGCAGTGAAACATCACGTCCATCATAGACGTGGCGGGCAAAGCATTCTGGGATAGAATGTCCTCCAGCTCCACCTGGATCTGCAATGAAAGAGGGGATCAGAGGTGCCGACTGGACGCCAACAAGCTGAGGTCAGGAGACCCCCGTCACCGCGGCCCCGCACTGCACGCTGCGGCTTCACCTGTCGCTTGTTGGAGAGGAGAGCGATGTCGTTCCCCGTTTCCAGGGCGTTGTCTGTGAAAGCCAGGACGTAAGTCAATCTCGCCTTCAGCTTCTTCAGTGCGGCCTGCCTCTCTGTGACTCGCTCCACCTCACTCCCACACAGGCCCTGGCGGGAACAGAGCGAACGTGTAAACCTGCACACAGGCCTGAAACAGTCCCTGAAGATTAAATGCGTCCCAGTGTCAGCTGGAACACAAACAGAACGTTCCCTCTGCCTGGCAGCCACCTTGAGTGACTCTGCAGTCCCTCTAACTGCCTCAAGTGTCATCATGATTTAGCACCTTAGACTAATGCCGTTACTGCCTGTTCCTGCTTATCGCAAAACATGAATCTTAATTTGTGCTGCCGTGACCTTCTGGGACGTGATCTATCCAGTGGCCTGTACTACGAAGCGGGGTTACTGGCTTATCGGGGTAACTTGTCAGATTTAAGGTACCACAGTTTAAATGGACTTCATGTTCATATAGGAACACAAGCAGCCACAATGGACGAGTGTCAGTAAATGACGCTAAAAAGATACAGGAAAGAAATACTGAACGTCTTTCCGTTTATCTAGCCACCATAGCTGGCTGTGTTACGCAAAACTCTTCACAATAGATCCTCAATAATCAAAATCAAAGTGTTAGAGACTACATCAAACCAATGTAAACATAAAACACAGATTACACCTCAAGAAGGTCATTGCTGCCTTTGAAAAAGTGCAACAGGGGGCTATGAGAATGATTCCTGGTCTTGGAGGAATGTCTTATGAGGAGAGGTTAGCTGAGCTGAATCCGTTTAGCCTTGAGTTTTTTAAACTTATCTAGCTGAATATACATTAATAATATATATGAATGCAATAAAACATGTCAGTTCTAATATCAAGAAACAATATTTGTATAATTATGACACAACCTTTTAAAACATTTATGAAACGGATGTTATATACCGTAATAACCAGTAAAACATGTTTTCAAGCTAAATATCGATATATATAGACTTTATCGATCTAATAAAATGTCATAAAATGTATTGAGCTGAATATAGTCATAAAAATCCATTGAACATTGGTATTGAGATAAGTATACATTAATAATCTAATGAAACATATTGGTTATATCAAGTTTAATATACTAAATATTACAATGGGTTTTCAGCTGAGGGATGCATCAAAGGGGGGGAGATGTGGGTGGGTAAGACACCCGGCATGACGGAGCCTTGCGATGCGCTACCTCCACGTCTTTGAAGAGCTTCACAGATCTCTTCATGAGGATGTAGCGCATGCGGACGAGGGCTTCCTGCATCTCGTCCTTCAATTTGGACTTCAGGCCCGTCAAGTCCTGCAACCTAAGGCAGGACATGAGAGGGGTCCGAGTTCAAGGGAGTCACAGGGAAAAGCTTCACCGCGAATACTGAAAACCGCTGATGCCTGACGTCTTGCCCCGAACCCTTTCCAGCCAGATCAGGTCAACCAAGCTTTAGCATGTCAGTTGGTCGCCGAGAGTTATTCTCCACTGGGCAAAATTCACCTTTCGCTACAACCCACTTACACGCTATTTTGAAAAACCTCATAAATGTTTGCTTCTAGCACTGGTCAGCAACTGGCCCAACCTTGGGGAAGGCATAGACCTCGTTAGAATCCACACAGGGGACGCCCCACACAGGGAACGCTCCGTACCTTCCATCCAAGTCCTGGAGACTCTGGCTCACCATCTCCCTCTGCTGTCTGACTCTCATTACCAGGGACTCAATCTGTTCCCTCTGAGTCGTTACGGCCTCATGGAGAAACTGATATCTGGCACCACAGAGGGAAACAGACAGGAAGATGAAAAAACATAAAGGTAGAAGCCAAGAGCAGCAGTTTGGTTCAGAGTGACCGCCACTGGTGTACAAGCGCGGATCCCCATCCCTCCCCCACCTGTGGTTCCTGTGATAGGTCAGCTGACAGTCCCGGCAAGTCAGCTGGTTGCAGGACATGCAGAAGAGCTTCATCACTTCCTCTTTGTGGGTGGAGCAAAACACCGTTGGGACAGAGTCTAAGGAGAGAGATTTCACACGCTTTACATAGTCGCACTTGTTGCGAAGACTCGGTTTAGATTAACTTGTGATGTGTGTAAGAGTGTGTTTGCTCTGCATTGGATTAATGTTCCATGCTTCCGAAAACATGCTCTGGAACAACCCAACACAAATGGATGGGGCTCTATTGACAGTTAACAAAATAGCAATATTATTCGAGAAAGCATTGGGTTTGTGTTACCAACCAAAGCTAATTACAAGAACTGCAAAATCACCATACAACTATCTTCCAAAAGCGTATCCTGGCCAGGATCATACTGTACCCTGAAGCCAATCCAAGCCAGCACTGAGTACAATGCTGAGGTACACCCTGGATGGGATTGTCAGTCCATTACAGGACACATACACTCACAAACTTTGGAGATTAACCTAAATGCATGTCTTTGGACTGTGAGCGGAAACCAGTGCAGCGACATGAAATCCAGGGAAAGCAGGCAAGCTCCACACGCAGCAGAGGTGGGATTCGAACCCATAACCCTGCAGGAGTGAAGCAGCAGTGCTGTCCTCTGAGCCAACATAATAAATAAATCAGGATTATCCTGTGCGATGCTAATAGGCGCCCGGATGATGGCAGCAGGCCGTTAGCATTAGCTTTAGCTCACATAGCCTCGTCAAGCGCACCTGTAGGTAGTTTCTGGTGAAGGACGGTGTGGTCGCGAGTCACCCTCACTCTCTGATGGGCCGACACACAGATAGAGCACAGGGCCTCCCCACACTCCACGCACCAGCCGCTGACCGCGAAATCCTCACAGCCGGCACACTGAGCAAGGGAGACACCCGCCATTACTAAACATGAGCCGGGATTTCATTGGTTCTTTTTCGGCTTGTCTACATACCATTACAATTATGGACACACTCTTGCCTATTCACTGTTTACTTTTTATAAAAAAAAATAATAAACATTTATGCACTTAATACTTATTTCTGATTTGCCAGGATGAATGAGGAGGACAGACTAGCTGGGATAAATAGCTTTGAAGCAGGAACACGAGTCAGAAGACCAGAAGACGACACTATTTTAGCACTTGGATCACGGACAAGATTTTGAACAAAAAAAAAAGATGCAGGCGGTATTACGACTCACCTTGCTGACTTGAGTGCTTGACTGCACCGCCGGACCTTTCAGAAACCGGTTAGCCGTGACCTCTAGTGACGTATAGGACCGTTCACACACGGGACACTCTGGGGAGATAGACGCCAACAATCGACATATTCAGCCGGTTGACACCAATATATACGAATACAGTCCATTATGTCCATTCAGTAATGCTTGGCCAATGTTCTCGTCACCAAACAAGGGTTTGGAGATCTTCAAGTGCTTCGACTAAGCTTCCAAAATAGTGCTCAACACTATGCACTATATAGCCTAAAAAACAATTTATTGGCCTACTTAGACATATAACCCTCCACCAAAACACAAAGTAAACCAAGCTTATAGACTGACTTATTTGTGCAACACCCTATAAACTTCATCCATGGGTCAAAATATGCATTTGGGAAATGCAGATTTATTATAAATAGGATGTATAACTGGAACACAATATATCTATAAATATCGAGTAAGAAATGCAATAGCTTTATAAAAATTAATATGAAAATAGTTGCATTTCACATCGCAGCTTAAGGCTTCTGAAGTTGTATATTCGGCTGGGTTAAGCAACACGGTTTTGTGTTACAGCTTATCGTAATGTCACCCCGGGCGATGCCCTGATCAATGGGCCACACGTGCCCACACCTCTCCTGCTGCCCCTGGGTCCCTGGGGCAGCGTGCAGCCTTGGCACAGGGAGTGCAGACAAGGAAGGAGCTGCGGGTTTCTGTCCGGCCCGAGGAAAGTGGCACACGTGCAACAGAACCCGAGCGAGCCCGGGCCGGGCGCTGCGCCCGACGGGGGTGGGGGCCGGGGCGGCTCGGTGCTTCCTGGGTCCACTTTGGTTTCGGTTCGGTTGCATTGAGGGAGAGGAGCGAGAGCAGAAAGGGATGTCAGGCCACAGTTAAACAACACAGACAACCTGTGGCAAGCTCAGCCGTCCGACTGCCATAAGACTACTCCCCGTAACTTAATTCTTACCAGCAAAAGTAACATTCTTACTCATAAAAATGCTATCTTTACTAGCAGGAATATGAACTCAAAATATCTACAATGTGATTCTTACTAGTAACAATGATAATTTTTACTAGTAAGAACTGTAGCTGTAATAGTAAGATGTTTGTACTGTAGAGCTCAATAATTAAACTTTCATTGACTTCCAAGAACTCCTATTGTAGATATCTGCAAATACATTTGACTTGTACGAATGTAATTGTAGAGATCTGTAATGAAATTTTTATTAATAAAAACTCAATTATGTATTTTTGGGACTGGAATTCTTACTAGTCAAAAATTGGATTAGAGATTTCTACGGTTGTTACTAGCAAGAATACTATTATAGATCTGTACAATACTTATAATTAGCAAAAACTGAATTCAGGATACGTGAGGCCAAAATACAGTGTAAATCAATGAGATTATATGTCTAGTACAAATCGAATTACAGAGCTCTACAGTACGAATTCTTACTACTAAAAATACGGTTCTTACTAGTAAATATGACCATTTATACTAGTAAGTAGATATTTTGAATTCATATTTTTACTAGTAAAAATTGCGTTTTTATAGTAAGAATGTTATTTTTACTAGTAAGAATTAAGTTATGCCACGTAAGCCTCGCGCTAATAAAATACAATTTGGCTTGCCATAGACGACCACTGCACGTCGCGCATTCCTAATACGACAGACTACTGCAAAACAAAGGAATAAGCAGGACTTACTTCTGCATGTATCCTTAGGGGAAATCCTTTGTAAAATAACAGGTTGATTGTTGCTGTCCTATCAAGTTACTTAAAGATACATTGTAACAATTACAATTTTTTTCTTTTAACGCAGAGCGGGGTTTTCAAGTATCCTTATTGCTTTGATCACAAAATAAATATCCATGTTCGCTACGTGCAGCATAGCATGTAATACGCCAGAACACACCTTACATAAAAATAGAGTTATACACACAACACCGAGTGAATTACCGACGTTAAGTAATCACTCGTCTTTATAGGTACATGCATCGAATGAGGTGAGATGCGCGTAAGTTTACTGGGTCGCGGGGGGATCCCGCTCCGTCACCCGTGTGTGTCCCAGACTCTAAACAGGAAGAGCGTCTCTCACACGCAAGGAAGCGACCCGGAAGACGAGAGAAACGTGAAACCCCTCCCCGCTGCTCAGCGTCACTCCATCCCCTTATATATTATAGCGGTTGACAATAACCGATAGTTAAATTTTTACACGAATCAAGCTTATTTCTGATGGGACATATTACCTTTGTCATGGCTATATTTAGGTTATGGGCTATTTGTGCCACTAGAAACTGAATATGAATAGTGTATATTTGAATCTGCAGTTGTTGCATTAAAATATCCGAATCTTAATTCATTAGTGTGAATATGAATTCCAAATCACTGGAAGCTGCATTTATCCTACCTGGTACATGTGACGCTCTAGAGTCTATACTTACAAATTTTCTTCTCCCAATTCAATTTCAATTCATCGCGACGCACAATCCGTGTTCTTGATGAAAAGTAATCGACAGCAGGTTCACAACGCAACTTATTTCCACGTTTACGACAGTTCTGCGGGTCGGGGTGACGCAGGCACAAATTCGGGATCATAAATACCGTCGTGGCCAAAAATAATGGCACTCCTGTATTTAATTTTTTTTTCCCTTTGCTTTTTTGTGTTCTTCCAGTGCCAACAAAAGAAATAAACAGACAACGCCAAAGCATTTGTAATTGCGACAATTTTCTGGGAGAATTTTTTTGACATAAATTCAGGGGTACCAACATTTTTCGCCAAGACTGTATTTGCAATTTGTTTATTGCTTCCGTTTTAGTAATATAGCTTTACTAACATCTAAAGTTTTCTAACGTCTTTCTATCTCTAGTGATTATATCACAAAACGCACTGGACAGTACACTCTGTGTAGCCAAGTGCAGTATCTGAGCAAGTTTCATTTATGTAGGACATACAGAGCCAGAATTAAAAGGGAGTACAACTCCAGGATCATATCATATATATAATACACAGTGGACCTGAAGATATCTGAGCAGGATTCACAGATTCAGTTTCAGTGCAGCTAGATATGAAAAGGGTGTATACCCTTATTAATGAGGACGCACCCCCTCCACCACTGCATGTTCCTGTCAGTTGATCTTCTCCTAATATGCTTTTCATAAATTTACACAATCGACCAACGTCAATAAACAGTGCGAACTTTGTAAGGTAGGCTAACACATTTTATGATTATTGAATCTAAACATAAATGATTATTAATGAATCATTGAAAATTTACAAATGTAAGCTAATTCCAATAGAAAAAGTATAATCGATTGCAACACTGAAGCTATTATAGTCACTTGAAGAGACATTATCTAAATTAACCACCATAATATATATATACACACACACACACACACACACACACAGTATCTCGCAAAAGTGAGTACACCGCTCACATTTTTGTAAATATTTTATTATCTTTTCAAGGGACAATGCTAAACATAGGAAACTCTGATAGAATATAAAGTAATCAGTGTACAGCTTGTATAATGGTGTAAAGTTGGTGTCCCCTCAAAATAACTCAACACACAGCCATTAATGTCTGAACTGCTGGCAACAAAAGTGAGTACACTCCTAAATGAAAATGCCTAAATTGGGCCCAATTAGCCCTTTTCCTTTCCCGTTGTCATGTCACTCGATAGTGTTACAAGGTCTCAGGTGTCCTTGGGGAGCAGGTGTGTTAAACTTGGTGTTATCGCTCTCACACTCTCATACTGGTCACTAGACGTTTAACATGGCACCTCATGGCAAAGAATTCTCGGAGGATCTGAAAGAAAGAATTGTTGCTCTACACAAAGATGGCCTAGGCTATAAGAAGATTGCTAACATCCTGAAACTGAGCTGCAACACGCTGGCTAAGACCATACAGCGGTTTAAAAGGACAGGTTCCACTCGAACAGACCAGGTTAAACAACAAAGTGTTTATCATGAAGCAAAAATTGTATTTCAGTAAATGATCCAATGTGTCCTGCAGTAACACAAAATCACACAAACAATAGAGCCAGTAAACAGCTCTGCCATTTTTATTACAGTTTATTATTATGTATGATAATATGAATATGAAGTCTTAGTTTTATAATGGCTTCAGAAAAGAAAGAACTTTGGACTGGCTAAAACAACAATCATATTCAGCAGTAAGGATTGTGAAATAATCAAGTGTACCAACGCATGAACCTACATATTAATGCCTTACAGTGCTACAGTACTGTTTTCAAAGTTACGTATTACCACTCGAAAAGTGTTACGTATTACTTCTTGGGGTTTTGCTCATCGGGTGGTAAGTCCTGCAGCTGAAGTGTATCTGCGCGCCATGACGTCATGCAGACGTGCACTTTTGGAGAACATGTCATCGTCGTGGGAGCTGGAGGAATCGGCGAACGCAACCCGCGTCTTGTCCTCGCAGCTCACAAAGGCAGCTGGGAATCACAGGAATCCAGCGGCGGATCGTGGTCACTGGACTCAGAGTCGTCCTGCCCCTGGTCGGCCTTGTCCGGCCCGCTGTCGGAAAAGCCGTCGGCTGACCTTATTCAGGCATTCCTTTAGGCATCCCCTACTTCCACGTGCAATGCTGAGAAATTTTGCTCAAAACTGTGTGTTATCTGTATGTCATTTTAAATAAAGCTTCAAGAATAGACCCCTGTGTACCTGGGGCTGCTCTGGACACTGACGTCACTGTCCGCCTCACTGTCTCCTCCTGAGTTATTCACCCCAGCAGCGGCCGGCTTCCTCCTCAAGGCCTCTCTAATCCTCAGCTTCAGCAGCTGCTTTGTGTCCTTCCCATGGCCAAGATGCGACATTGACGTCAAGGCGGCCGTCCACAGGCCCACTTGCTGGTCGTCGCTGGAGTCTCTGGTGGGGGGGGGGCATACGAAGGGGCACCTGGATGCTTCATGGTCGGTTCACATAGGGGCTTTTCTCAATCACAGTGTGCAAAGATATTACCCTCAATCAGGGGTGCATTAATGCAGGGACTTACCCCGGCTGAAGCCCGGGGGCCTCCGGAGCCTCAACCAATCATGCTGGGAAAAAACATCTTAAAACTAGAGCTGCCACTGTCCCGTATTTTATGGGATTGTCCTGTATTGAATAATGTTCACACCAAAATCTAATGTAATCTGGACTGGACCATGTGACCGA
>JAABNY020000136.1:14725949-14740737 GCA_015164015.2 Brevimyrus niger
CGAGTTGAGCTACTTTGTCGAGTAAGCGCACCTTAAGCCTAATCAACAGCCCCCAACAAAAACCCGTAAAACTCTAACCCCACCCCCCCCAATAAACCTCTCAAACCTTAACCCCCAAAACCTCCCTAAAACCCTAACCCCCAAAACACCCCTAAAACCCTAACCCATAAAAAAATCCCTGACCCCAAAAAAACCTTAAAGCCTCAACTCGTCAGAACACCTGCATGCATACTAAGGCAGAGATGCCTTTTTCAGCATAACACCTGCTTGCAACTCCCACATCATCCTTTGCTTTAGTCATATTAATCGTGGTTTCTCACACAGTTCCGCACACTTTGTTTAGTGGGATTTAACAGTAACCCCGACTAACACCCCTCAAAACCTTTTGCTAGATTTTTTACAAAGATTGCAAATCACATACTGTGCTACTAGTTCTTAAAACTACTACAGCTACAACTGGTAATAACTAGTATACAGTACAACTAGTAATAGTTCTAGGAACTATCCTCGTTAGCTGGGTTTAGCTTTTTGCTCTTGTGTTTTCGGCACCTGGTCCAAGTGAGAGGCTAAATCGAAGGTTAAAGGAAACGTCGGCTTCCTGTCGTACTGAGTTTAACGTGAGAGAGACAGACGCTTGTTTTCTGAAGCGGGGATAGTTTACCACCTTCCAGTGAATAAGGTGAAGACGCGCAGTTATGTTGCGCAGTACGCTGAGCGTGTCCTCGAGCGGCAGTGTGTGATAAGGAGGGTTGATTACACAGGAAATGAACAGGCTGCATGAAGTTGATTCTGACCAGCAGTCTTGGCTCGTCATGGTGATTCATGGGTTAGTGCTATCGCCTTGCGGCTTGAGGCTGCGTGTCAGAGGCATATTTGGGTTTCAGCCTGGGGCCCCATTTCCCTGCCGCAGCCCAAAAGTGAGCGACGGCATCTCAGAAAAGCCGTTAAGTGTATGTGCGCCTTGTGATGGCCTGACATCCTGTCCAGGGCCTCCCCAGGTACCATGTGCTTCTTGGAATAGGAACGGCATTGTACTATGCAAATGGGACAGATGGATGGATGGATGAATGATTGTGTTTGTTAACTTGTTAACTGCCCGCAGTCAGGAAAAGTGGAATAATGCAATATGACCAGGTTTGTCTCTTTGTAAAACTTCTGTCTTATCCAGGTGACCCTGATAGAGCCCTCGCCCATTTCAGCAGGCCGGACGCGTGGAATACCACTACCCTGCTGCTTAGTGAGGACGGGAACACACTTTTCGTGGGGGCACGTGATGCTCTGTTTGCCCTGAATGTCAGCAGGCCCGGCGTCTTAGAGATGATACGAAAGGTTTGCATGTTTTTGAAGGACGTTTTTAGAAGACTGCGAATAAATAACGGGCCAAGTGTCCCACCACGGGAAGCTCCGTCAAGAAAGTTTCATGGTTCTACCTGCTAGTAAAGTGTGTTAGACTAATATTATTGAGTTTTTTCCACATGTACGATAAAAAAAAAAAACGCTAATGATATACCTTTTTGACTGGTTTGAATGGTGTCCCAGTAACTAATTGTAGGCCAACAGATATACTGTATGGATCATATGGGGTGTTATCTGTGCTGAATGGATATAGGGATAGATGTGTCTGTTGGCAAAGCGATTTAATTTCTGTTACTTTCTTTCACTGCTCTCCTAAACAGCTAGATTGGGAGTCAACTGATGAGCCTATCTATTGTCAATATTTGGAAAAAAAAAAGGTAGGTCATTTATGAGCCATTGTTTATCGCACCTCAGGTAGGTAACAGATTGGAGTGTTTCCAGTCATTATCATCTCCAGTTTTTCCACGGCGACAATAAAAATGTGCATGTTTCAATTGCAAGGTATTTGGTTAAAAAACATCGCACTGCTGTAAGCATTAAATGTGCCGGCTTCATCCATCAAAATATTCCAGAAGGTTCTGGAAGATTCAGCTGCTGGTGAAGTTGCAGATGGTACATGATCTTAATGAATTATATATATATATATATATATATACTGATCATAAAAATTTCACACCATGAGAATGATATTTACAAATGAAGGCGCATCGTTAAGGAATTGATGAAGAATGGTGGACGTGTGATTCCAGCATGATTAATGGCTTTCAGGGGGAGTGCCACAACTTTATCCGGGTCCTTCAGCTCATCAACGCGACTCATATATACGCCTGCGGAACATTTGCCTTCAGCCCTCGCTGCATATACATAGTAAGACCCCTGTAATCTTCTCCTTATTCAGTCCCCTGAATCGACAAGCAGCGAATGTACAGAGCCACTCCCATGCTTTGCTTTTCAAACCATTTAAGACAATGATTTCACAACAGAGTACATTGTTAAACATAAGAGCGGGATTAAGTGTTTTTCATATTGTGGATATAATGATAGGTAGCACTTTATTCGAGAGGTTACTTAGCTTTCATTTACTACTCAAGTACAAATCAAGAACAAGCACAGGAACTACATGAAATGTGGGAACCATTATGATTGATCATATTTATCATATAATGGAGTACGTTAGCAGTGAAGTGTTTTAAAAATTCATCCAGACCAGAAAACCACCTGGCCCTGCGGATTTACCACTCGCATGCATTTGAATGTTTTGCAATTCTGACGTCATTTTGTGCATTTCATGGCCAAACCCAGCCTTTCACATGCTTTTTTCTTTGCCAGTGTATATGCTGAATTATCACTCCAGGTATTAAATACTAATTGGAGATTATACTCCCAGTGGAGATTATACTCCCAGTGAAAATGGTTCTGTTCAGTTACTACTGAAGCTGAAGCACAAATTATGAACAAATCATGAACAAATATAGTTGCTACTTGGGGTAAAAGATGTGTCAATTTGGTAATTATGAGTAAACATGACATCAGTATTTCTCTTGTTATTCATTACTTGTTCCTTCAGTAGTTCACAAAAGTTTACAGAATTAACACTTACTGTTTGTAACAAATATAGTTACTGCTTGAGATAAAGCATGCAATTCATTAATGATTGAGATCAGATGACATGAGATCAGCATGTAACTAAGTATGTGGGTAATTAATACATAAGTATAACAGTATAATGCTATATTATTTGTGTCCCATCAAGTAAACAGTCACTAAGGGTACTTTCTGGTTTGAGTGTAGTGCAGGAAGTAGGTGTGTGTGGTCTTAGAGATTCCAAGAAGTGGGGTTTCAAACCCAATATGCTGTGGGGGGGGGGCTCAGGTCATCCGCAGTGTCTGCAGAGCCTCATCACAGGGTGACGCCTGTGTCACTGCAGCTTGGGATGTTGCATCGGAAGCTGGTCTGACGATATGCCACAGGCCACAGGCAGTTCACTGAAACCACTCAACAGGAAAAACGCTTGCAGCATTTGACCTTCTGCCAATGAAAGCTAACAGCCCACCAGAGCTACCAAGCAGAGTGACGCTGCAAGCGAAACACAGAGCACCAGCAACCCCTACAGTTCCTGCTTCCATCCCTGCTTCCCATCTGAGGTCCTGAAGTCCAAATTATGAACAAATCATGAACAAATATAATTGCTTCTTGGAGGAAAAGATGTATCACAGTTAATTAATGATGGTTTGACATGGGCTTAGCATGTAACTAACACTTAGTTTCTGGTTAATTAATACATTAAGTAAGAGTGTTACCATAATGGACATGAGGAAGAGGAGGAGGTCTCTTCAGCGGCTGTTCATCCGGGAGCTTGTAGAGGGGAGGGTGAGCAGCTTTTAGTACCTGGGCGTCCACATCAGTGAGGACCTCACCTGGACACTGAACACCACAAAGCTGGTCAGGAAGGCTCAACAGCGGCTGTATTTCCTGAGGAGGCTGAGGAAGTTTGGTATGTCAAGCAAGATCCTCAGCAACTTCTACAGCTGCATCGTGGAGAGCGCACTGGCCAGCTGCATCGCGGAGAGCGCACTGGACAGCTGCATCGCGGAGGGCGCACTGGACAGCTGCATCGCGGAGGGCGCACTGGACAGCTGCATCGCGGAGGGCGCACTGGCCAGCTGCATCGCGGAGGGCGCACTGGCCAGCTGCATCGCGGAGGGCGCACTGGCCAGCTGCATCGCGGAGGGCACACTGACCTGCTGCATCGCGGAGAGCACACTGGACAGCTGCATCGCGGAGAGCGCACTGGCCAGCTGCATCGCGGAGAGCGCACTGGCCAGCTGCATCGCCACGTGGTGGTGAAGACTGCGGAGAAGATCATCAGGACTCTCAGGACCACCGCAGAGTCCAGAGGAGAGCTGCCTCCATCCTCAAAGGCCCCACACACCCCCAACACGCACTGTTCACACTTCTGCCCTCAGGACAGAGATACAGAAGTGTGAAATTTAGAACCTCCTGACTCAACAACTCCTTCTTCCCCACTGCCAACAGACTCTTTAACAGCCGACAGGAGTATGATTAATGGACATCATACTACCATACTACCATACCATATTACCATACTACCTCATACTGTAATTTTTTGCACATTAAGCTCTTTTGCACGTTACACATAAAAGTATTTATTTTTCTATTTTTTTCTATCATAGTGTACCTCAGCATTTTTGTGAGGACAGCAAAGTAAGAATTTAATTGCACAGAGAAATGCACTTTTCTACTGTGCGTACGACAATAAATGCTTTGAATCTTGAATAATGATACATTAATTTAAAACATAATAATCGAGCCCTACAATGGGTTGGCGCCCCGTTTTGTACTATTCCCGCCTCTTACCCGTTGCTTCCGGGATAGGCTCCAGACACCGCAGCCCTGCATGGGATAAGTGGGTATGGAAATGGATGGAACCTGGATGAATGGTACAGTAGATGAATGGGCGAAGATATGTTTAGGGATATATGTAACTACCAAGTGTAAATGGGAAAATATACGGGATAAGTTGATAAAGTGTTAACTAATTCTAATGCTCCTTCTAACTCTTAGAATCTACAGGCATTCAGCTTTGATTCAACAGCAGAGAGCGGTAAAGGCCAATGTCCCATGAGTCCGTATTCGAGAAACACGGCCGTTGTTGTAGGTGAGGATCCAGGCAGCCGGCTGCTAATGATCAAACAGCACAGTTCCAGAAAGGGATTAGAACGTCCATTTTGTTGAATGTCGTAACGCTACGAGTACTTTTTAATTTTGCTTAAACTATTGTTCGTTGTTTAAAAAGTTAGCTTGATTTCAGCTCACTGTTTGCACTAGTTATCTGCTCTGCGGAGAAGGTCTCATTGCATTCAGAATGATTTTCTCCTAGATGGTGAGCTGTACGTAGGCACCCCCGAGGATCTCTGGGAGAATAAACCGGGCATCTCACGCTACCTGAGCCAGGAGGGCGGCAAAAACCTAAAAGTGTTTGATAGTTGGCTGAAAAGTGAGCACCTTTATACAACATCCAACATTAGTTCTCACCTATTCCGATATTACAATTGGGTAATGTGATGCTTTTCAGGGAATCCTGTAAGAGCTTTCAAATGTTTCAAATGATTCATTTGGAGATGTCTAAAGTCACACGATAGAAAAGGTATCTGTATAACTACAAAATACTTCACAACAGCATAAAAGTGAATATTTTTAAGCCTTATTAGCTTTGTTGTGCCTCCGTGGAGATGTGAACACACACACACACACACGCCTATAAGGTGTTTTGTTTTTGCATTGAGCCAGAAGCCACCTTCATCAGCTCCACCTTTGTGCCGAGTGAGAACAAAGTCTACCATTTCTTGAATGAGGCCAGCGCCATCCTCGATAGATACATCGCCCCCCACATTGCACAGGTTTGCACGGTAAGGAGAAATTTCTCTTCTTTTTTTGCTTTTCTATCCATAGTACGGAATATGGAAACAAGGGTTAGAATGTCGTTGGGGAAAGGAAATCGTGAACCGCCGCGCCCCCCCGTAGGACTCGCCGGGTCGCAGACCGATCTGGCCGAACGCAGTTCTCTCCCCCTGGCAGAGCGATATGGGAGGGCAGCGGATCCTGTGGAAGCAGTGGACCAGCTTCGCCAAAGCCGGGCTTGTGTGCCAGGCACCCGGCGGTCTGCCGTTCAACGTCATGCAGGACGCCGCCACCCTTTCGCCACCTCAGGACATTAACCCAGATGAAACTCTCTTCTATGGACTTTTCAGCTCTCAATGGTTAGAATACATTTATACCCATTTAAACTTCATACAAATCACCTTTTTTTTGTGTGTTCTTATATAATCTTGTTAAAGGCATTTGAGTTTCCCTGCAACTTAACAGTTCCGGCTAGTTTTTGATTCCACCTGAAAGCAGGCATGACTTTATTTTATTTTAACCGCAGTCTTGATATTTCTGAATTGTTTTGGAAAGATTTTAATGTGTGTGCTTTTCTTAAAAAGAAGGTAAATTACAGTGACACAGAACCAAAATCATGCCAAAAATTGAAATATTATTATTTAGTGTCCAGATGTGTAGGTTGTACATATTCATTGTTTTCACTTCTAGAATTTTCTTACTTCACAAGTAAATAGGGTGGCTGCTGAGTGTCACATGCTAACATATCCCAGTGCCTGCGTTGGGCTGGGGAAGGGGGTGGTTGGATTGGGGAAGTGGTCAGATGGGACAGTCTTTCAGGCCTGGCTTTTGCATTTGTGCCATAGGTCAGCGAACTCAAAGCACTCCGCAGTGTGTGTATATCGACTTGGAGACATCAAGAATGTATTTTCAGGGAAATACACGTCACTTAACGGGAAAATGCGGAGGGACATCACTCCAGGAACGGCAAGTGTTGCAAAGCGTTCCCGAGCACACCCCTGACCCCAGTCAGTACTCAACAAACACGACACAGTATAATTTTGTTGTGAGGGAATCAGTGATGGGAACATTTGTCCTGCCTCTTCACAGTGTGGAATACCTTCTGATTCTGACGCCGACCTTAATTTTGTGAAGGAGAACTTTGTCACCGTGGCCAGTGTGAATTCTGGGGAAAAGGGCTTCATTCTGATGCCAGATCACAATTATAGCAACCTGGCTGCTCTGAGGACTAAGGCAGCCAATGGCAGGAAGTACCCTGTGCTCTTCATGCTTTCCGGTAGGTCAGGGATCTCCTCACTGTTTGATCTTCATCACTTTCCTGGAAAGCGCCAGATAACCTGGCCGGTTTGTTGTATTGCATTGGCTGTATTGCCAATATTCTTTTTTAAAATGTACTTTTGGCAGAGTCCGGCTTCCTTCACAAGGTGGTTTTATTGGAAAAAGGCCCCCATATCGTAGAAGAAACCCAAGTCTTCATGCAACCACAATCCGTCAAGAGAGTCCTCCTCTCCGTCACCAAGGTACTGTAGCCCCAGTTTTTCCTGCACTCTTTGTCTATAGCGCTTGTGTCTCTCTCACCGAATATTTCTCGCAGCACTGAGCATTAGCGTTTCCTAATGCTAACACGTTAGTGTTTGAGTCACTGCTTTTTGCGCATATATTTTATTTTGTGTATGTATTGTTTATTTCAGCTGTTCTCATCTTTGTACAGAACTTTGATAAACACGGAGTGTTTTAAAAAAATGTGCTTTATAAATAAATTGTGCTTGCTTAGTTACATGGAAGACAATAGGGATGTAACAAATGAGTAAGACTTGCAGCTGTGTCACTCTGTTGATGTGGGGTTGCAGGTAGATAAAACCAATAAAACCACCCTGCTAATCAGAACCTCCCGTTCCTCCTTTTTGCTACGCTGCAGGATGTGGTGTTTGTGGGCACCTCCGAGGGGGTGTTTCAGGTGCCCGTCTCCAACTGCTCCTTCTACTGGAACTGCGGGGGGTGTGTGCTGGCCCAAGACCCCTTCTGCGGATGGGACCCCGTCCGAGGTGTCTGTTCCAGGGTGTCAGGAAACGCTGCTGGAATGTAAGTACGCCCCAGTGGGAATCGACTATTCTTCTACGATGACCCTGGGAAGGCAGCAGGAATAAACGAATGACGTGGCAGAAATGGGGACGAAGGGCAACTAGGCTCCAATACTATCCCAGAACCATGGGGTTTATTACTTTTTCATTCCATTACTCCCAGACGCCAGGATGTGGAAAACGGAAATGCAACGGAGTCATGCAACCTTTCCAATGGAAGTAGTGAAGTAGTGAAGTATCCGGCACCAGGTTTGTGACTCTATTCACTACTCAAGTAGTGGCTCAACATCCTGATGTGAAAACGCGTGTGACTGGTTTCCTCATCTTCCAACTCTGATTGCAGCAGTGCTATTAGCGTATAATTACAGCCACGGGAGATTGAGAAATTGCCATTGAGTGAGCGTAGTGAATGGGCATTTAGGTTATTTCCAAACTCTCAACAGAGCTACTGCCTGTCCTTCTGGATAAAATGGTGCATCTCCAATGTCCCAAGGCCTCCAATTTTGCCTCGCTACGCTGGGAGCGCTCCGACGGACACCGGCTCGACCGGGACACCTACCTACAGCAGGCCCGAGGCAGCCTACGGTTCCCAGCCTTGCCGGACACTCTGGGACAATACCTCTGCATTTCACTGGAAAGTGGCTACGAACAGACCCTGTACAGTGTGATCGTGATGCAGGATGGCACTCAGAAGGGAAGCAGGGATGGAAGCAGGAACGTGACGGCGCTCTCTGTTTTGCTTGCAGCATCACTCTGCTTGATAGCTCTGGGAGGGGTTTGCATGCTCAAGCAAAGACATTATCTGCAGGCACAACAAAAGACACTGTCAGACAGGTGTGAAGCCGGGGACCAGTCCTTACCAATGTAATGTACACAGATGCACATATACATATTCCCCTTTTTAATCAGAGTTGTTTTGAACTTGTATGTCATAATTATATTTTTTATTCTGTAGTTATGAATTTTGGTTCTGTTTTTATTATATCGGGGTTTGACTTGAACTTGACCAAGTCTTTGTGGCGTCTGGAGAGTTAGAGGACGGACGACATCCAACAAGAGTAAGTCTGGATGCTACAGGAAGCCGTCTAACAGGAATGTCCGGGTTCTACCCTGGATTGTATCAAAAAGACATAAAACCACAGCTGCCCACCTCATTGCAGAATCACCTCAACTCTCCTGTTTCCACCAAAGCTGCTCACTGGAAGCTCCACAGGTTCAAATGGCTAATGGACTGCATTTATATAGTGCTTTTTACCAAAGCGCTTTACAATACATGCCTCACATTCACCCACGGGTAGGCCATGCAAGGTGCCTACCAGCTGACCGGGAGCAATATGGGGCTCAGTGTCTTGCTCAAGGACACTTCAATGGGGTGAGGAGGACCCAGGGCTTGAACCTGCAACCCTCCGGTTGCACCACCTCCTGCACCACCATGGCCCACAATATTCATGGCTGAGCTGCTGTAGCCAAACCTTTGGTTGCTCATGCCAATGCCAAACGTTGGTTTCAATGGCGCCAGTACTGTAAATCTTGGCCTGTGGACAATGTGAGATGTGTGTTGTTCTCTGATGAACCCACCTTCACTGTCCTTCTCACATCCAGGAGAGTTACGATGCAGAGGAGCCCCAAAGAGGCTTTACCACCTGGACTGCTGGTACCTAGAGTGCAGCACAGGGGTGGATCAGTGACGGTTTGGCCTGCAGTATCATGGCATAACCTAGGCCCACTACTTGTTCTAGATTGGCATGCCACTGCCAAGGACTACGGAACCATTCTAGCGAACCATGTTCACCCAGTGGTTCAAACATTGTACCCTGAAGGTGGTGCCTTGTACAGTATCAGGATGATAATGCACCAATACATAACAAGACTGGTGAGAGAGTGGTTTGATGAACATGGAAGTGAAGCTGAACATCTCCCATGGCCTGCTGCACCACCAGATCTGAATATCATTGAGCCACTTTGGGGTGTTTTGGAGGAGCGAGTCCGGAAAAGTTCTCCTGCACCAGCATCACGTAGTGACCTGACCACTGTTCTGCTAGAGGAACGGCTCAAAATCCCTCTGGCCGCTGTGCAGGACTTACATCTGTCATTCCCAAGACAAACTGATGCTGTATTGACCACAAAAGGAGGCCCTACACATACTAATAACTTTGGGGTATCCAATGTACAATAAAATATTCTAGCCTTTACTCATCTTCTGGCTCAGGGCTTAATTCTCCTCTGCTGAAAAAATGATTTTGCCCCAATTATTAGTCATTGTAGCTGTGACATAATGCATTTTCTAACAGTAGGAAAAATAAAATTCATAATGCATGGGTCCACTGACAATTTTTTGCTGTCCGGGGTTCTTTTTTTATAACTATAGGGTCTGACAATGGTTCCTCCATCATTCCAGCTTCATATAACTTCATTGTTGCAGCCATTATTTCATACCCCTGAACCACCATTATTATAATAATGTAAATCAATAATAATAAAAATTATAAATAAATAAATGAGAAAAAAAATATCAACAATTCTCTAATCTATAACCTTTGATTTGATACCCAAGGAACCTGGTCAATTTGGGAGGGAATCAAATATAATTTAGAATTTCCCCATTGGGGACTAATAAACTATCACAATTCAATTTTGTTCTATTGATTGTAGGTCTTCTGAGATTTCCTTTTTATAAGGTATGGTTCACAGCAGCAGATGCTTCTTGTGAACAGCAAACACAAACTGTTTTTAGCTGTAACCGACACCTCCAATCTCATTGCACTCCTGGTTTGCCAACTCCAGTTGGGTTCTGTTTAAATCATTATCCAAGGGGTCCACATACTTTTTCCAATCTGCATTCTGAATGTTTGAATGATGTATTCAATATGTACAAGAACAATACAGTGATGTATATGTTATTAGTTAAATCAGATAGTATTTGTTCATTATTGTAACTTAGATGAAGATCAACACCATATTTTAAAACAAATTTATCCATAAAATGCATGTAGTTCTTACATGTATGCATACTTTAAATAATTAAGCATCATATTTTCACGGTTTTTTAAATGCTCGTTAAAATATAACATATTAAAGTCTTTAATTAGTCACATATACCTAAAATGAACAGAAATCGTGTTATATTTGAAAAATGGGAGTTACCAAGAAGCATCATCACCTGTCAATCAGGAGCGTAGTTACAGATGAATGGCTGAGTGCTTACTGGCAGGCGATGACAAAGTTATTCATGACTTAAGCCAATAAATACACATTTTGGGGGGGGGGGGGTGTGCTCATTGCTTTTTAATTTTTAACGTTCTCAAGATTCACATTTAAAAAAACAGGTGATACATATGCGTACTAATTAACAGATTCATGACGGAGGCCAGTTTGATTACGCACACAAACACGTGGCCCTGTCCGTCCAATACACATTTACAAGCCGATTTGCAAAAGTGAAAGTAAAAACCAGTCGAAATGGTTGTTTATTGCTTAACAGATCCAATACTGTACATTTACATACTGTTTGAACGGCTTATTATACAATAAATGCTAACGCGCGCTGGCCATTACTAAGGCTGCCATTAGCTAGCGAAGCTACTACTACGTTAGCTCGTTCTGGTGAATTTTGAGACGATTTTTTGCTAACTTGTAGTGATCTATACAGTATCTGAGAGTTAATAAATATATTTAGCGTGTGCAACTTAACTTGCAAAACCTTGATATTTTGTGAAGGCAGCTACGTATACGCTTCGCTTGTAGGCATTTCTACTTGACGGGGAAAGGCGACGAAAAATATGGAGAAGGTGCGGAGAGTCCTGGTGTACCTGTCAAAGGAAAGCTCCGTCCCTGAATGCGCTCGATTCATCCAGGTTAGTTACGTGATATCGCTAGATTGACACCATTATATTTTTATTACTGGTGCCAGCTAGTTTTGTGTGGTCATTCTCCTGCGTGTTTGACCTCTAATGAATTTACTGCTGCCTCTCAGAGTATAACGGGACATTTCGCGGACTCAGAGACCGACTTGGTGGAAGTGAGCTGCTCCCTGGAGAATAATCGCTTTATATTGTACGGGCAGGACGGTGGGAAAAGAGGACCTGGAGTAATGCTGAAGGTGAAATGTTGGGGGAGATAACTGAGACAGTCTATTCATTTTCTCCTTGTAACATGTAGCTCTTGAGCAAAAGGTTGGTTGTGCAGATATATATTATACTCCTAATTTTTCCCAAGAGGGCTTCCTTCTGCCCTTTCAAGCACATGTCCAAGTTGGAAGCGGCAGCTCTCCCAGTAGGCGTCCAGAGCCGGGGGGTGGATGTGGGAGTCGTTGTGCTGCTGCAGTCAGCCAATCAGAAGCTGCTGTTAACCCGCCGGGCTGCTGGCCTGAGCATTTTCCCCAATGTGTGGGTCCCACCAGGTATAACGCTTCTATATATTGACTTGCATGTTGACCAAAGACTTGCAAGCTTTGGGTGAATTTGTGTTTTTGTCTCCCCCAGGTGGCCATATTGAATTTGACGAAAAGGTATAGTCTGACTTTATATAAGCGAGGGCTTTGCTGCGAATTGGTTCAGTTAATGTGTGGTTGCAATGAAGTGTGTTTTATTGGCAAGCTCTCGTAATTATTCGGCAGATGCTTATCTCTCGCCCACTGTGAGTCTCCTAGCTTGCTTTCTGTGCACCAGATGGTGGACGCAGGGCTGAGGGAGCTTCAGGAGGAGACCGGGCTGAAGATAAACAAAGAGGACATATCATCTCAGTTACTTGGCCTTTGGGAGGTGTGTCAGTGAATGGCTGTAGAAATGCACGTAAAGCCACAAAGGTACCACAGAGTCTCAATGTGAAATTTCCTACATTACATGGATTGAGGTTAAGGTAATTCATACAATCTCCTAAGTGCTTCAGAAAAAAAAACATACTTATTATGGTAAGACTGGTGCTTGCTTAACTGACAGTAGATTACCCACTTTTACTTAAGCAATTTGTATTAAGTACCTTGTTCAACGACGGAATGACATCTTCACCAGGACTAATATATCCAGTTTTTATTGCTACCGGCCCGTCCCCGTGTAAGGACACTTAGTCATATTCATTGGAAATCAGAATAGATGTCATTGTGTTTCTCAGTCAGCGTACCCCCCCATGTTGTCCAGAGGATTACCACAAAGACATCATATTGTCACCTATATCCTCTTACACACCTCGCTGACACACCAGCAGCTTCAGGTATGCTAGGTATTTTTGTTTTCTTTGTGTCTGTATTGCTGTTGTCTTGGTGTGTGTAACATATTTGTCCGGAGAGGCTGCCGTATATTTTTTCCGCCATGGTTGACAGTTGGGAGGTGTGTGGTGACATGCCTGCCGCTCAGTTTTAATGGGTATCTCGGTGCTTCCGTCCTCCTCTCTCAGGCTTCTTTGCGGCCCGAACCTGCAGAGGTCAGTGGCTGCCTGTGGGTGGATGCGGAGATCGTCAGGGGCATCGTGTCTGCGGTGGATGGAGAAGAGGATGCTGGGAAGCCGCCAGAAAATCTGCCGCAAACCGTGGGGTAATTGTCAACCTCAGTGCCCTATCTTACATTATTAAGGCAGTTACTTGTTGGTATATCTTATAATAGTGGTATCAGCCCAGTGACTCAGTTGTTGATTACAGCCTTCAGGCTGCGTAGTAGTGATGGGATTTATGGCTCTTTGAGGGGATCCGGATCTTGGCGATCCGTTCCTTTCAAAGAGCCGCTCAAAATTACGGCTTTTTTAAAATATTTAGTCTGTTTTAAGAAGTCAGCACCTCAGTTTATCCTGGAAATAATCACTGGGAGGAACGATGAGGTGAGATTTGTAGTCAAATAATTAAAACTCAGATATCACGCTCCAATATCTGAGTTTGAATTAAATTCTGAAATATTGATTATTATGACCATACTGACCTGGTCAGCGCGTTGGTGGAAAAAAACAAAATATCCAGAAGCAAAAAAAAAATTCTGAAAAAACAAAAAATCCTGAAGGAAAAAAAAAATCAAAAGCAAAAAAAAGTTTAAAAGCAAAAAAAAATTCCAGAAGCAAAACAAATTAGAGAAGAATAAGCATATTTTCGTTCTGAGACTTATGTTTTGCTTGCGGTTTTAAAAATTTTAATTAATGCTTTTGGCACTAAATTGACTCCATAGTAGCACCCCCAATAGCTGTTCTGTCTCGCGGAGGAGCTAATTTGTGTGCATCACGTATAGGAAAAAAGAACGACAGAAAGAACGCCCCCCCCAGCCGCCACTCGGCTCCCGTGGTTCATGTTTATGAGCCGCTCAAAAGAATCGCTTCGTTCGCGAACGTCGCAACTCCACCGTGTAGTTCACTCGATTACCATATCCCTATCTTTTGTTATAAAACTTTAAAAGTTATATTCAAATTGTGGATAGTTAGATGTTTTTGTTTCTCTGCTTGACTGAGATGGGCAGAACATTTATCGTGTTCACCTTCCTGCTGGTTTCCTCTTATTAACGTATTAACGTGTTCCCAATACCATCATAAATTCGTTCTTCTTTTCACTTTCTTGTCTTCGCCAGAGTTTATTCCAGTTTGTGGTGTGTGTGGCTCTTTTGTCTCTGAGTAATGTTTCTCCAGCACGTGCTCCTATGTAAGAATGTCACCACACGGTGCCGCCGCCGTTCTCTCCATTCCAGCATGTGGGAGGTGTCTCCAGAAGGCAGGCTTTGCGCCTCTGTCCTTCCAGTGTCCGTCCTACGCAGTCGGGCACTGGCAGGGGGCGGGGATGTGGAGCGGGTCAGCACTGGAACCAAGTTCGCCCTGCAGCTGTGGCTGAAAACAATGGAGCCGCAGAGATGAAACCTCCTAAATGACTGATCCCGACAGGGCTACATGGCAGAAACCCTGCAGTTACCCCCCCCCCCCCCCCCCCCCCCCCCCCACCCGCCACGAAACCCACCCCCCCCACC
>JAABNY020000136.1:14740950-14757185 GCA_015164015.2 Brevimyrus niger
AGTTACCCCCCCCCCCCCCCCACCTTTCACGATGACATCCCCACTGGAACCTGCTGGCCACCTCCAGGAACTTTACTACTACACCATCTGGTGGTGGGGGGGGAAGGGGGGGGCCCATTTCCTGCTTTTTGTGAGGGCAGAACTTTAATGAAATGGGAGAGTTTTTACATAAAAGAGGGGAAAGGAAAGTACAGTAGTGTACGTGGTTTGTGCTACTGTAGGTGTTTAGGCTGTCACTCTTTATGGGCCTTACTGGCTGGAGATGTCGATGTGTATCTGACGGGGGGAGGATGTGGGTTTCCTAGGGTAGGGCGGAATCATGCAGTGAACTCATTCCTTTACCTAAAGAGTTACGTGAAGTTTTCTTTAATCTCCCCCTTATTAAATTTTAAACACTGTCCCTTTTCCCAGATTGTTAGACCCACAAAACCCCAAACGAAGTTGTTCCGTTCTATTCGATATGCTTAACAGAACAGAAACAATTTGCTGGAAATTCTATTCTTAAAACCTTGATCTCTCTATGTTACACACATAAGGTATGAAATATTTCTCTTTTGGTTTCATTAAGTCAAATGTCCGAACAGGTACAGAATGTACGGTAAGATAACGTGGAAAATATTTCTTTGAGCACACAGAATTAAAAAGAAAAAAAAAATATTTGGCTTTATCTGCTCCTGATTTGATAATCGAAAAAATGCGCATTAGGGCATTCCCAGATAAGAATGCTGAGCAGCCATGCCCTTCAGGGTTGGGCATTACTGAGGCTGCTTTCATTTAAAAACATGCATTCCGATTATGTGAATAAATGCCCCTACAATAGGTTTGTGTGCCCAGGGTCGAGCTAGTACACCATGCAGGTCCTTCTCACACCTTCTGCCTTTTGTAGCCAGACACAGACAGGGGCAAACCAGGCAGCTGCCTGAGGCCCGACTGGTACAAGGGCCCCCAGACAAAGTCATAAAAAAAGATATATACTGATTTAAAAAAATTATAAATAAGAATAATAACATGAAATACAAACAATAAGCCATATACATCAAATTTAAATGTTTATGCACGGGCAGAAACATGGCCGGCTCTAGCCGTAGGCAGGATAGGCAGTTTTCCGGGGCCCCCAAATTACCTGCGTCGCAGGGGGAGTGAAATGATGGTCGGGTTTCTTAGTAACGGGGCTTCAGAAGTAAAGCTTTGCCCCAGAATTGGTCGATCTGGACCCGCAGGACAGGCTGCAGGGTCACCACAACGCTGTACTGGCTGAGTACTTGAAAGATGGACGGGTTTCTAAAAAACTGCCGGACAATTAAAAACAAAGGTCCCGGAGTATGGTCAACTGACTTCAATAGCCTAGCTTGCATTTTTTTGTTCAGTCTCCATCCATCCATCCATCCATTTTTTGTGACTGCTTGTCCTATCCAGGGTCATGGGGGGACCAGGTGATACCTCCTAACCACTGTACCCCCCCTTAATAAAAAAAAAAGAATAATAAAATAGTTTTGAGATACCATCCATTGCGGTATTTCAGTCTTGATCCAACAGGAATGGTTCACCTCTAAGCTGTAGTTGTTCCCTGTGTTTCCATCAGTTAATTCTTGCACAATAATACATTACGTTACATTCTCGGCACGTTCCACAAAAATTCACGCAAATGGCCTCTTGTTTGTGCCGGTGTGATGACGCATGGGTCAATGCAAGCAGCCTGCAAAATCAAATAGGATATTTTGCCCTAGAGCTGTAATGTTTTCTCAGCCCAATTTGGTTTCAAGGTCCTTAAAAGAACAAAATATAGGGAGGATCATGAGATGAATTGAGAAGTAAAATTCAAATGTTCCACCTATTCGCTTAATGTTATGCATTTTGCCTGCTTTTATAGTATTAATGAATTTGTATTTGTTATTAAAATAGAAACATTGTCTAACCCACAAACAGTGCATAGGATGAATGACTATCAATGGCCAGATATATTTATGGGTATTGCAGCCCTACACCCTGTCTCTTCTCCATTTATAGAATAAAATAATTATATCTGCACCTGCTGCCCAGAAATCTTTTTAATCTCGTTACTAAATCACTTGTATTTTTGCACATATTTCTACAATTAAGCAGTAGATGACGCTGTGAGCCACGTGTTTTTTATTAGAAGTGTACCGGCCGTACTGAATAGCGCTGTTGGGGTCGTAGTATCCTGAGCAGCGATTCTGCCTAATAGGTTACACCCAGATTGCGAAATACCCGTCCATAATTGGGGGGTACTGCCTTCATAACACTTCTATGACCACAGTGGCGACTGGTCCATAGGGGGCGCTCGGGCGCCACCCTACCAGATATGTGGGGAGACTATATATATATTTTATATGTTTAACATATAATGTTAATAACCTAATATATATTTAACAAAACAGTATCCGGGCTGTCAGATGAAGCTTCTAAAAATGTCCATAAGACTCAAATAATAGGGCTTGTTATTAGCTAGCTAGTTTTTTTACGTTGCCCCTATACAGTAGGTTTCACTGAGAGTAATGTTTTTTCAGAGCATAACGTTAGATCTTCTTATGGATTAGCCTAATAACAAACCACACAGACCAAGTGGCGAAATAATTTCAGAGTCACACTTTATTCATGATAAAATGAGAATGAAAATATTGGGAGTTCATCTCCTTGGAAAATTACCATGATCGATTTTACCTCACCAAGTCAATAAGCCTGGTTTAAATAGAAAACTTAACTTGTCTTGCTAGTTAACGTAACTAGCGTTTACTGTACCGGCCTCAAGGACAATGGTAAGTAATTCAACTTATATAAGACGTCAGCTTGCATTAGTAGATGAAACACTTGAATAAATGAAGGTTGCAAAATAACACATTTTCAACAGGCTACTTACAGCTACCAACGCACAACAAACAGGTCACTCATTCAATTAGAATGAATGACGCAACCGACTGGCTAACCTGCCTTTAGAGCCGAGGTGGTTAAAATGGTACGGTCCACATTAGGGGTGTTTGAAATAGTTTTACATAGAATTAAATCTTTTTTTTTTTTATCACAACAAACGAGAAATGGTAGTACCCCCACCAAACTGATATTTTTGTCTCTTTAAGGGGGTCTGGGTCTTGATCTGGGGGTACAGTATCCCCCAGTACCCGCCGTAATTCGAACCATGGTTACATGTTCTTCCAACGTTGTGGCTCCTCTGGCTCCATGTAGGCTATGCGCGATTGATAGTTACGTGGGAGGGAAGTGGCAGAAAAAAAATTAATAGCATGCATGAAGTGCTATTCTTTCTAGAAAGATCGTCCTTACCAGCTGCCGTTACGTTAGAAGCTTATGAAAAGCAGACCGACCTTTCTGGTGCGTAAAAAGTATGCTGTACAGTAGCCCAGGTAAAATGATACCTACCAATGATTAATTCTGCTGGATTGTCAATATCAGAGATGCTAGTGTATATTAATACACTATCACAACAGTAAGTGTGTGGGGAAAATTTTATATATATATAAAATATATACACACTTTATTGATCCTTATGGGGAAATTGTCTTTATGCCTCCCTCAACTTTGTAGAGTAAGCTGCCGGCAAAGGACAGTCACCTGTTGCGACACCCAGGGAGCTGGGGGGGGTTAAGGGCCTTGCTCAAGGACCCACAGACATGCTGAGGCTGGGTTTGAACTGGTGACCTTCTGATTACAAACAGACAGGCTTAGCTGACCGAACCACATGCTACCCCTATATTTGCATAAAGCTCATATCTAATAATCTACACAAAAAACACAATGCTGCCCATGTATAAACATATTAACACAATGATGCTCACTGAGCCAAACTTATTGGGCATAGTTCTTGTCAGGAATTTTAACGACAGGAGTTGTAGGTAATGTATATGTGCGTAGAGTAGCATAACCGTAGCTTAAGACTTCTGTGGAGAAAAGTTACTTCTTGGCATTCATCCAAAGACCAACATCTTATCTAAGGTGTGAAATGGCTGTATTAGACTGTAAACTAAATTAAGATTGCCTTTATTTCAACAGCTTCTTAAGAAATAAGCAGGACTGATAAAATCAGCTGATAAAAATAATACGTGCTGAAGTTCTCCAAAGCATAAAAAAGGTGACTTACTCATGCACCCGCACTTACTATCTCACAGGAAATGATGTTTTGTGATCATCCAAGCCATTAACTCCTTTAAGTCTATTGTTGTATCAATTGTGAAATTATCATATAAAACCATAGGAGTGTTCTAAAAGATTCAGATTTCATAGTGAAATTTTAGAGGCCACGTAAATAATAATTTTCTATTGCAAGTTTTTATGTTTACGTCAAAATTAATTTTATAGTTGTGTAAATAAGGAGTGTTCAAGAGCTACTTAACTGGAAAAAAAACTATATCCTAAAACTTCACAACTCATGTAATCTGTGTTATAAATCTATCCTGCCAATTAAGTCTATTCGTATTTGTACGTCGCTCCTATAATACTTCATAAAATTTAATTTTCTTCAAATGTTCTTTTGGTTTTCAGAAACGTGAAACTCAAATTTTCCTCCCTTTGAGTAATACAGAGTGACTGTAAATCCATTATTTGGGTAAAGGGCCTCAGAGATGCAAAACATTAATTCGGCATGTGTTCGTGTTTCCCAGAACCTCCTGTATCACACATATTTCTGTGATGTTACTGAAACAAAGGGAATCCATACTTATCGACTACTTATTTGTTTAGTATGACGTGTCCTGGTGAAAACATGTGTCTGTACCGTGCCTGCATGCTGTTTGGTTACACCATTTGCAAATGAGGACTGTTTGTCTTAGCTGATACCTTCGGGTTTGGATTTGCCTTCATGAATAACAAAACTGAGCCTTAACTAACTTAACCCCTTCGAGCCGCTTATTCAGGTCAGGTTGGGGAGCATGCGCTGATGAAGTGCCCCCACCACACAGCGAAGCCTCGGGAAAACACTCCTCGGGATCCCAGCCAGCAACCCCCCAGGCAGACACACGGACCAGTCCCACCCTCCGGAAGGGGCCATCCATCTGCCGCGGCCGGGCGTTACGTGGGCATCCCCTTGGCCTGGTCCAGCCGCTTGGGTCCTTAGCAACGAGGATCCTGTGACCCCTGATCGCCCTCAGGGAAACGCGCCGCATGGCCGTAGTGCCGTAACTGAGGCTCCCTCACAATGCAGGTAACGTGCCTCATTCAGGACTCCTCTAGCAACCGCTCATTCGACAACAAAGTCAAACCAGCGGTACCCAAGGATTCTCCAAAGAGACACTGTACTGAAGGAGTCCAGTCTTTGTCTCTGGACAGCGTCCATGTCTCACAGCCCGTACAGCAAGACAGGGAGCACCAGGACTCGGACCTTCGCCCTCTTGCCGATATCGGCAACGCCACACACCCCTTTCCAACCCCTCATGCTCTTCTAACCCATCTGCTGACTTCATAGGAAGAGCCACCAGAGGGACGAGTATCACAGCCGAGGTTGGTATATCTCTGGACAAGGTCGATATTTTCCCCCGCAGACAGACACACTACTGATGGCTGTGCCTAAGAAGTCATTAAATGTCTGGATCTTGGTCTTTATCCAGGACACCCGCAATCCCAGACACTCAGACTCCTCGCTCAGTCTCTGGAGAGCCTCAATCAGAGCCTCCATTGACTCCCCTAAGATCGCAGTATCGTCGGTAAATGCAAGATCAGTAAGTCTTTCTTCACCAAAGGACGCCCCACAGCTGCTGGACCCCACAACCCTGCCCAACACCCAGTCCATACAAGCAGTAGGAACGAGAACACACCCCAGGCGAACCCCAGAATCAGCTGAGTAGAAGGCAGAGGTTCTCCCTCCACTCTGCACAGCACTCAGAGTACCAGTGTACAGGCCGGCCATGACGCCCGGCAACTTCGGGGCGATCCCGCAAAGTCCCACAGGGCAATTCGACCAACCAAGTCGAACGCTTTATGAAAAACGACAAAGACCTCCGCCGATATTCCGGCTTTAAACAACCGCTCAAAGTAGCCGGCCCAGCGGGTCACAACTGCAGCATCATCCATTAGGATCATCCCATCACCCGCCCTTGACTGCAAGTCTCCGAGGAACGGATTCAGATGTGCGTAATGCTTCGATTCCTCTGTAAGCAGGACGTGGGTCACAAGACCACAGTTGGTGTGTCACCACGCTCACAGATTTGTCTAACAAACGCCTCCTTCTCTGCCCTCAGGGCCTCACAGCCGCCCTCCTCAGTTCCCGGGACAGACCGGAGTTGCCACCAAGACGTGCTCTGTGACTCGTCTCGATAATATCCAGGGTGGCCTGCGAGATAAAACACCTCCTTCTGGGAACATCAGCGACACCAACACAGCCCTCTGCAACCTTCAGGCTCTTATCACGGAAGGTCTCCCACATCACGTTAGGGTCGGCAGACAAACTGCACGCTAAACTCATGTGAAATTAAAATATATTTCTTATGTCCGTCGGCTTGTTGAGCAGATCATCGAGAGGAGCTTCTTTGCTCATGTTTATCGGTGGTGGATTGTAGCTTGGAGGCTCAGCAAACATCAGGGCACCACCCCAGCTCTGGGAAAGTGGAATGATTAGTTAACTCAGAATCACCTGATTGTCTGCGCTCAAATCGACCTACGGCCCCCATATAAGTTAATCTGGCCCAGCTTTAATTGCTTTTATATGCATTTTAAATTGGGTGTAAACAATTTGGATTTCAACAAAGCAAAACCAAGAAAGCAAACAAGTCATAGAAAGCCCTAGGAGTTCAAACAGGCACAAATCTGTTACTAAGAGACTCGTTTGTCATCATTCCTTATCGAGCTCAGTCCAACGGCTCGAGCCGCACGAAGGCGTGGCCCCTGCAGACATGGGAAGCTGCATCCGGGATGCTCGACTGTGTGTGTTGCCACGGACATTGTTTGAATTTACACTGGTGAGGCCAGTGAACAGACGGCCTTTTGGGAGTACCTCCTGGTCGTCAAGGCGCCGTTAATGACAGTTGCCTGCCGTACGTACAATGACAAACTTCCTGTTTGCCTGTGGGGGGGATGTATTTGTCTTATAATGCCAATTACGTGATCCCCCTTGTTTCACGCTGGCACATTGACGGGCGGCCAAGCAAGCAATGTTTTCCTTGGCAAAAACTAAAAAAAAAAAAAAAAATGTTATGATTCCTATAAAGTTTTTCCTTATTCAACATTGTTAAATGTATATGATGAAATGCAGCTGGACCTGGTCGGTGTTGAGTGCCTAGTTTCTTCCTTTTGTAGTTAGCAGTCAATTGGAAGGTTCGGCCGCCCTATCAGAGGGTGTGGACTGTGGGAAAGTAATGCGAGGGTGTGATCCACGCTGAGTCACGGTATGCATGGGTGAAACGATGACGTTACGTCTGTGAGGTTTAATCATTTCAATATCTCTCCCCAAATCACCCCACTGTTTGGAGTTAACAGCCAACCCATTGCAGGGCACACTCACAGATACACTCACAGTCACACTCACACATATGGGCAACTTGGGAACTCCAATTCACTTTTGCCTGTTTTTGGGCTGCGGGGGTGAAACCACGAGTGCCTGGATAAAACCCTCACGAGGATACGGGGAAAATCGTGCAAACTCCACACACATGGAGCCATGATGGGGACTCTAAACCCTGATCCTAGAGGTTTGAGGCGACCTTGCCCAGCCACTGCGCCGCCATGCCGGCCCCATGCCGCGCTCTTTTCTGCCAAGTTGCCTGGTTTCAGGTTACATTTTGCGTATCACCAATTTGTGATGATGACATGACTGCGGCACTATAAGTGTGAACCGCGGAGTGCATCACAGTTCTGGTACAACTCCAACCCCTCGGTTCCTAAGCCTGGTTGCACTGAAGCTGCCTTGTGTTTCAGGCAAAACCACTAAATGCAAAAAAAAACCAACAAACAAACAAAAAACAACGAACAAAAGCTGAACATTACCTCCCTCTTCAAAGTCCACTTCGCCCTGGCTAGTTCGCATTTGTCACAAGCTTACGAGCCAGTTAAAAGTCAAAAACAATGTTGCTTTATTTTAGATTCCAAATGATGTAGTAATATACATGAAAAGGATCTTGCCCGTGATTAAATGCTTTGAGTAAACATCTAGAAAAAAAGAAAATTAACAACCGTACACAGTGGACAACAATTACAATATTTTAGGGGTGATTTGCCATTTACTTTGAACATGCATAAAAGCTAATTATGTCTAAAATTACTTAAACTATGAAAACAGGATAAAAATGTATAAGTGCACCATGACCTTAATAAGTGTAAAATTGCTTCAATTTACAATTTATAAATTATATTCCATGCTGAATTGTATTTACATAGGTACTGCAAGCTATGCCATATACTGAACATTCGCGTCCTGACCAGGAAATATGTGGGTCCTACAATCACTGACAACATAATAAATAATTAATATTGAACACAAGTCTTTGGCAGTCACAGCCAAGCTCCACAATTCTGAAACGTCACCTTCACCCATACATGTTTGGGCTTTGATGGTACCAATTAGCGCTCCTCCGACACCAGATGTTGTACGTTACAGAATGATAGTATCGGTTGTACATGACGGACGGGACCATTTTCCCGGTTGTATGTTGAATGCAGCGCTGAGGGGGAAAGGACTTGATGGTAATGAGAAAAGTACACGTGAAACGGATTTGGCCTTGTGGTTGTCACCAAACACAGGGTCCCATGCATGTTTGTGTCGCTGCAGATGTGATCCTGCTCTCTTGCTGCGCGGCTTCATGACTATCGATTCAGCACCTCAACATCTGGTGGAAAGGAAAATGTATATTCGTCGAGCAAAAACATGGAAAGGAGATATGAAGATCAAACTGGAGGCTCACCCAATACCGTTTAATGCCCAAAAAGTCATACCTTTAAACATACTATCTGAGCAGTTTAATAAATATTTATAATATCTGACGTGTTTCTTTTGGTATTTGCCATGTGTGCTTTAATGTCACATGGCATCAGGTCCCTGAACACCGCGAAGGGGCTGATCCTTCATCGAAATCACACGGATCTTACCATAGCCGCCTCATTCCCAGTTTCACTTATGCATTACATATGTTCCAGTTCGGGTTCTTCTTGGGGCCTCTGGGTTGTCCTGGCCAGGACGAAAACACTGAGTGTTACCAACACGTATCAGATAAGCAGTTAGGAAAGTCCAGACAAGGTGGGGGCCGCCCAGCTACCTTATGCAATGGACTGGGATTCTGTCTGGCATATTTTCCAGGTGACTCAATACTGGATAAATCATTAAAAGATGTGCAGATTTATGAGACCTCAAACATGGATGTGGCACTCATTTACAGGGCCAAAATCTTTTATTATTATTTTAATTTTTTATTTATTATTATGCTTTTTAATCAATAGTTCTTATCGTCTATATCTAAATCGTCTTTGCAAGTCAAGCAAAAATATTGAAAGGCTTATTGGGGTGGAGTTTGGGGGGGATGGGACCCCCCGATAACAAAATCTGCCAAATGGTGACACAGAAATGAGTGTTTCTGTGTATCAATTAATTGAAAAATATTTTAGAATTAGGACTGCTTTTGATTTTAAATTACAACTAGAAAATATTTACTTAAAATGTACTTTTCAGATAACCTTTCCAGGACATAACATCCTGTTTTGTGTAAACCATGAATGTTATAAGGAAAATCATCTTTCATGATAAACTAAAATTAATATTTATGTTGCTTAAGTATACACAGTGTTGCAGGAGCATGCACAGTTTAATTAAAAAGCTTCCTTTCATCGTCCTACATTCAGTATTAGTAGCTGAGGTTACAGCCTCATTGTGGGGATTATGCGGTTTTATTTACTTTATCAATGCTCCCTTTGTTAGCCTTTCGGGGCACGGCAGTCCTTAACCTGCGGGGCCTTTTCCTGTCCTTCATTTTCCATCTCTGCAGGCAAACTCTCAACACAAAAAGATGCAAACTAGAAAGAGCCATTACTTTGCCTAAACCACACAACTGAAGATGTAATTCAGAGGAGAAATACCATTCGGCAGCGTGATAATGCTGCAATTACTGGGTGTAGAATTTAGTATCCAGTAAAGCCACAACTGGAAAAAAAAAACCATAGCATGTTACAGCAACATAAAAGCTTCCTGACAGAACATGGAGAAATGGATGTGGCCCCATTTCGTTTGCTGCGGAAAGGGAGAGTATCAGTGCGGACATGAACAGAGTGCAGGAGTAAGGGGTAGAGCTTAGTGTCTCTGCTGAAGGCTTGTGTTTCCCACGCCTCAGGTTTCCCCCTAAAAGCCGACACGGTACAAAGGGACGTCTATGAACAGACAGAGAAACGGGGATTCTCAGTAACTGTAACCGCCCCAGTTCAGGCACAGGGGCCATAACCGCCACCCCGGTCCCCTCAATGGAAAATGTGCCACCGGATTTTTGTCTGTGTGTGTGTGTGTGTGTGTGTGTGTGTGTGGGGGGGGGGGGGGTGGCTTGGCAAGCGGCTCCACTCAGGACTCAATTTTCACCATCCCAGACTGGTCCAGGAAGCCCAAGGCACTTACAGCTAAAAGCTCCTGAAGATCTGACAGTAAAATGGGTTCTGTCTGCTCAAAGGTTGCCAAGCCATCCAATCCAGGTTGTTATGCTTTTCTTTTTTCCTCTATAATAATAATAGTAAAATACAACAAGACTGGTCATCTGGTATGACCTCTCTTCAGACTCCCACACTCACGCAAATAATCTTAAGGCAAATCTATATTATTCCACTCTAACCCTAAAATCAGATATTTCAATAATGTTGGGTCAGCTTGCAAACCCTACAGACTATTTACAAGGTTATTAAACTGTTACATACACGTAAGTATGTGTACATGTTTGAGCTGACAGGTCTCGAATTGAAGATCTCACTCCAGCCAGTTGACCAAAGTTGGCAATGCAATAATGTGCCAAAACGAGCACTGGGGGGGGGGGGGATATTTTTGCTTTGCACAATTACATCCAGGATGAAATGCACTGTTGTTGTAAGCAGTGTTGGGAAGTTTACTTTTGAAATGTAACAGGTTACACATTACTATTACCCTGTGAAAAATGTAATACTAATGTCAGTTATTAAACTTGATTACTTTTTGATTATTTTTTCTAACAGATGTTTTAAACATAGGCAAAATAACTGAAAAACCCAACGGCTCTGCTGACCCATGTTGTCTAGAAATATGCCAGAAAATTAATGTTTTATTCTATATATGCTGAAAAGAATATATTCAGATGTACTTCCTTTGTAATCACCAAACATTTTGATTAATAATTGTTAAAAATGAGCAATTTAATTGCACATTTTTTCCCCTCAGTAACTGTAATGAGTAATTTACATTTATTTTGCAATTTAATTAAGTGTCGCTGTTACTGGTTTTTCAGATCACTTGTTGTAAGGCTCTTGGCCTAAATGGCTCAGTAACTATTTAGTTGTATTAATGGTTGTACTAAAGAGTACAGTATATACTTTATGACAACTGGCATGTCTGCTAAGAAATAATACATATAACTAAGTTAAGTTGGAGATGCGAAGATTGTCCGTGTCATTTTGTTCTACTGAGTCAATCGAGTCGTTACAAGATCATTTAGACAACCTGATGAGAATGCATCCACAGCCCAGGGTCTGGGCTTAAGTAATAAATGCCAGCCACTGTCATAAAATGTCTTTTCATTCAGTTGTAAATCAGCGACCCGTCAATGCAAGCCAATTCTGACATATTATTCTGCAGTCAAATACTAATCTCGTGCAACAATGCGACAAATGACATCATAGGTCTCTACACTCACGTTTGGCTTCCCATTGGGTGCCTCGTAGTGGCTGTGAGTGGAGTGCATAGGAATGTCTGTCCCATGGTTGATGTGGCTGTATGGAATGGGATCCCCAGAAACATCCAGGTAGCCGTAGTGTTTCCACCTGTAGCAGCAGATAACCAGCTGATGGGGGAGAAGAAGCAACAATAATCAACGAACAAACTTCAGGAAAGACTATAAGCCTCTACTATCACTGACATCATTATTTCTTCTATAACCTTTCTCTCTTACGCTATCACACAATATATTACTTTCTAAGTCAAAGACGCCGCTAACCAGGTTTGTACTCATGACAGATGGGTTTGGTTGTGAAGTGAGACTCACCAATAGAATGATGACAATGAAGAGAAGCAGAACCGCTATGCAGACCAGTACCAAGAGGGCTATGGCCCAGCCCGGGACCCCTCCACTATTTGCAGCAGATGTTGAACTTGTTGAGTTAATGTTTGTTACTCCATGGTTACTGCTGTGTGTTTCCAGAGTGTTTTCCGGCCCTTGTGTAGCTGTAGGTTTACCATCTGGCCTCTCGGATGAGTTACTCGTTCCTGGCATGATATGTGTAGTTATAGTACTACTTGGATAGCTAGTGGATCCAGAATTAATATGGGTAGATGTATCATTTTGTGTTGATACCGTAGCATTTACTTGTTTACTTGTTATGCTTTGTCCAGGCTGTTGAGTTGTATGAGCTGATGATGAAACTGTTGATGGAACATCTACAGGTTTGGTGGTGTTAAGGGTTGGTAGATGTGTTGTATTATCAACTTCAGTTGGAGTGTCGCTGACTGGAGAAACAACAGTTGTTTTAGATGGACTGGTTGTAGTAAATTGTTGCGGGGAATGAGTGGTATTGTTTGTAGAATTGCCTGCAGAATTTGTCATTTCTGTGGTACTGGCAGGCATTTCTGTGGTATTGTCTGTTGAATGATTAATTGTGGAATAGGTGGTACTACTAATAGAACTGTCTGGAGCATGACTGGTTGGGGAATCTGTGATATTGTTTATAGGACCGTCCGGAGCATGACTGGTTGGGGAATCTGTGACATTGTTTATAGGACCGTCCGGAGCATGACTGGTTGGGGAATCTGTGATATTGTTTATAGGACCGTCCGGAGCATGACTGGTTGGGGAATCTGTGATATTGTTTATAGGACCGTCTGGTGCATGACTGGTTGGCGAATGTGTGATGTTGTTTATAGGACCGTCTGGAGCATGACTGGTTGGGGAATCTGTGATATTGTTTGTAGGACTGTCTGGAGCATGACTGGTTGGAGAATCTGTGATATTGTTTATAGAAACGTCTGGAGCATGACTAGTTGTGGAATCTGTGGTAATACTTTCAAGGGTAGTATTTACATCACATGCACCTAAAAAATAAAATAAAATAAAAACTTAAAATGTAAACTATTTTTTTCCTGACTTTTATGATCCAGTAATTGTTCCAGAAATACATGCTTAACATTTCATTATGCCTGAACACAGCATTCCAGAAGTTACCAGAAAGATATTTAAAGTGTAAATGATTAATGATAGTGTACAGTTGTACACAGTTGTTCAGTGTTTTGCATTTGTGTTTCACAAAAATTGGTGATATGTATTTAATGTTAAATATCTCAAATCCTCAATATGATCTAAATAAATCTAAACAATGCAAACAATACAAACAATATACAAAATATTGCATGCCATGAAATGGTCAGTTTGGAGCTGTCTGATTCAAATTTACGCTAAACCCTAACATTATAAAAGGACATGACTAACAGGCACCTGTTTGCTAGATTTTAGCCCACAACAAAGACCCAAAAGATAAAATATTCATGAGTCAATTCATGTACACAGAAATTTTAAACATTTGGGCTAGATGAGTTTTTTTGTGATAATTTAGAAAGTCCTTAATTAATCTTAGAGGATCAGTTACAGGAACACAAAGATCCATTGGAAGAAATTCAAGAAAAGTAACACAAGGCATTTGCTTTCAGATTCCCGTCTTTTTGTGATAAGCGACCAGGATTATAAGAACGGAAAATTATGGTGGTTCACAATTTCTAAAATCATACTAACAGCAACAAAAAACGACAACAACTATAATAATAATAATAATAATAATAATAATAATTATTATTATTATTATTATTATTATTATTATAATTGTGTGCATTCTTACCTAAACTGGCATATATCACGAAGCAAAGTATTGTTCTCCAAAGAAGTAGCTGGACCATTTTGAATCATACAAAATCTTCTTATGCCTTCAGTGAGAAAAAATAAATTGATTAAAATCTAATTTCAAAAGAAAAAAGTTAATCCAGTTAAGTAAAACAATGTCTAACATCCACTGAGTGAATTAACGGCGGTTTTCTTGTAACGCGCCAAAGTACAGCGTGAAACCACAATAGGAATGGAGGCGACTTTTATCAGCCGATAGCGCGGGCCGGTGTGCGAACCTCGGGCAGGTGTATCACAGGGCGGGACCACGATTTCAAAGGGCAATACAAAACAGTCCACCATACAGGCCTTTTGATAGTGTGTCAAAGAGTAAACTTTCTTGGTCAGTCATTGAATATGTATATATCAATAATAATAATAATAATAAAATCATCATCATCATCATCATCATCATGGGCGTCGTTAGGGCCATTCACTCGGGGCTCTAGCCCCGAGTATTTTAGCCCCAATACCAACCTTCCTTAAAAAATGTCAAATTCCCGTTAAACATGACTTGATCTTTCCAATAACTAGAAACGCCCTTGATAATAATCACATTATATTATTTACAAAAAACACCATTTCAAACCACAGAAATAATACACCCTTGAAATTGATAAATAAATGTATTACTATTTTTTATAACGGACTTTTAAAGGATAAGAGGTTTGGAAAATAGATGAATGATAACGGACTTTTAAAATGCATATTTCGGGTGCAACGCGTCAATTAAAAAGCGCCAAATCTTCGACCTGAGTTTGATCCGTGTTTTCGTTTATATCGGGTGTAGACCTACTGTAAGAACCTTGCTTGGTTTGATTTAGCTCTCCTTATACTTGACAGTTCTACGAAAAAGAAAAACATCGTTTTCCTCTTTCTTTCTTTATTTCTTATTTCACATTGCAAGGGTACCACAGTCATTTTATATCAAATTTAAAAGATGACAGTGCCACCCAGCGGTGATGAGAAGACATCTGTTTATGTATTTTGCGCTCTGGAATTTATGCAATATTTATTTTTTCCTGTGATGCCTGCGATTTTCTCTGAAATTGTATGCAGTTCTCATAGATTTTTCCCGAAACATTTTCGCGGACATTACTTCTTCAGTTCCTACATCAGTTGAGATTGTATTGAATCGTACTTTTATTCAACTGAATATTGTATATATTAATTGGATCGTCGAAGACGATCTGATGTTAATCATAGTTCTGTGCTTAGCCCACAAATTTTAAAAGAGGTCTTAAAGTACTAGTCTGTGTTATGCAGTGTTTATGTCTATTTTTTGTACTGACATAAAAAAGATTTGTGTAAATGTGGAACTTAAAACTTCTACATTGGTTTCATGTTTAAGACAGTGCACATTTTTATGCATGTTTACATTATTTTAAAGCATCTGTGTTACTAGTTCAGTATCTGTCAACCACTTTGTACAAATTCCTGTACCTGAGCACCGGGCAGGCAAGACAGCGTAAGGGACCCTCTCTCACGTGTGCACACATGACTGTCTACACCTCTGATAATTGAATCCCCCCACTACCACAACCTCCCTCTTCCTGGGGGGAGGGGGCTCCTGGGTGCCCAAGGGCCCACCTGCCTCCCCAGTCCCTTGTGGTTCTAAAGCTGGAAGCGCCTTGAAAGCAGTTTAACACACTCACTTCAGGTGACGCCATCTCTGTAAAGCAGTGTATGGAATTTCATGTGTCTTTGACAGGGGGGGGGGGGGAACAGCTACCATTTACTAGCACGCAAACACAGGAATATACTCTCAAACAATCCCAGACGATTGCTGCAGCATCAACATGTGTGTACATTACTCTCTCTTAGTGAAACAATCCCAGTAGACTCTTTGCTTAATCTCAGAATCTTAAGAACCTGGAGATAAGCCATTGTAAATGAGCAAATTTACATTGTAGATTAATTAAATTGTAAATTAGTGGGTACTGCATAAATGAATCAGTGTGGAGAAAGTCAGTCTGTGCACTTTTATTGTTTGATTTTGCTTTCTGTTCTCTATTTGTCTATATTCGGGGGCGGCATGGTGGTGCAGTGGTTAACACTGTTGCCTCACACCTCTGGGACCCGGGTTCAAGTTTCCGCCTGGGTTACATGTGTGTGGAGTATACATGTTCTCCCTGTGCCGTCGTGGGGTTTCCTCTGGGTACTCCGGTTTCCCCCCACAGTCCAAAGACATGCTGAGGC
>JAABNY020000136.1:14791585-14804339 GCA_015164015.2 Brevimyrus niger
ACACACACACACACACACACACACACACACACACACACACACACACACACACAGGTTTGTAGCTATATCTTTGTGGGGACTCTCCATTCATTTCCACAGGAAAAACTCTAATCCCAGCACGACGACCTTAACCCCTACCCAGCCCTAACCTTAATTATAAGTAACCAAACAGAATACAAGTCTATTGCCATTTTGAGTTTCTTGATTGTAGTCATTGAAAACGTGCCCCTTGCAATGTCAAAATAACAGGTTTTTTAATCACATAGGGTATATTTGGTCCTCACAATGTAATGTATACTTGGACCACACACACACACACACACTCTGCCTCTCAACAGATGGTCGACTGAACTGCTCACAGGTTCTCTTACACTAAACTGAATGCTTTATGGCCCTTGAATTTTTATTTGAACTCAGTGGAGGGGTGTGGCCTTCGGTATTCTCCTTAAATAGAGACACAAACATTCTGTCCCAGGTCACTGTACGAACAAATCAAGTCAAGGCTAAACTATAATGTGGCACCAGGTCGCAGATTTCCTTTAAACGAAAACTATTCAAAACTTGCTCGCGCGGAGCCCTGACACCTGTTTGAAGCCTGTCGCCGTGGCTACGTGAGAATGTGGTCACGCGACAGTGGTTGCGATGTCACCGGCTTGTTTCTACCCATAAAGAGACGGCGATGGTCACCAAGACTCGCGGGATAACTGTCCGGACATCGCCAACGGGTCACAGCTCGACTCTGACAACGACGGCATCGGTGACGATTGTGACGACGACGACGACAATGACGGAATCCCGGACTTCGAAGGTCCCGGACCGGACAACTGCCGGCTTATTCCCAATCCCAATCAGAAGGACTCCGATGGTAAACCTTCGTTTGCGTATTAATGTGTGGGAATGTGAAATGGCTGGTTACATTTCTTTCAGGCAGATTTACTTCATGTTTTATTGCATTTTGCAACCAAAAGCAGCAAAATACACCTTAATGACGTACTGTAAAGTATTATATTATATTGTATTAATCGAATATAGAATATTGTACTGGCCAAAGCAAGCCAATAAACAAGTGATAAACTATTAATAAACTGTATGCTATAAATAAACACCCAAACTGGCCTTTGGGTGGTATTACTGCCAGGTTGTTAAAGACGTGACTATATTGTAGATATTATATGAATAGTTCAGTTAATATTGTGCACGTATTGTACACGTCTGGATGTTCACTATTCTTCTCACCAGGTAATGGGGTTGGAGATGTATGTGAGAATGACTTTGACAACGACACTGTGATGGATCTCGTCGACGTCTGCCCCGAGAGTGCGGAGGTCACGCTGACCGACTTCAGAGCTTATCAGACGGTCATCCTGGACCCTGAAGGAGACGTCCAGATCGACCCCAACTGGGTGGTGCTCAATCAGGTGAGGGGGGGGGTCCACCACTTCCTGTTCTGTACCTCAAATTCTCTTGCTTTTAAAAAAGGGCAAAGCGGATGTATTAGAATGCCTGTTACTGATTGCCCCCCTCCTGGTCCTAGGGTATGGAGATCGTACAGACCATGAACAGTGACCCTGGTTTGGCTGTGGGTACGTCTGTGCTAGCTTGTCTAACCCTCAGAGGTGGACATTTCAGGTCCCGGAAAGTAAAAATCCAAACCAGGATTTTGTTTCAACCAACCAGTTGAGTATAAAGAGTCACATTCTCAGAATCCTCAACAGGCCGGTTGAAACAAAATCCTGGTTTGGATTTTTACTTTCTGGACCCGAAATGTCCGCCTCTGCTACCCCTGCATCATCTTTTGGGCCTTGTCGCCTTCATCTATACTGGTTCTCCATTCACTGAGACCCCAGGTTAATCCCTGCTTCTTCCCTCTGCCCAGGCTACACGGCCTTCAATGGAGTGGACTTCGAGGGGACCTTCCACATCAACACGGTGACGGACGACGACTACGCCGGCTTCATCTTCGGCTACCAGGACTCCTCCAGCTTCTACGTGGTCATGTGGAAGCAGACGGAACAAGTCTACTGGCAGTCGGTGCCCTTCAAGGCAACGGCTGAGCCGGGACTGCAGCTCAAGGTGGCCTCCTGTTAGCCTGTGTCCGTCCTCATAATACCTGTACCTGTGTTACCTGCGTTATGCCCATAATCAATGGTGACTCCAAGTAAAGCACTGCTCTTCTGCAAAGTACGAGGGCGGTCACTCAATTTAGAATTAACAGCATTCTCAAACGTCCATGAAACTTGATATTGAGATATCTAGGTCTTCCTTTATAGACAGCTCAAACCCTGTCACTAATGCTGTTATTGCTGTTCAGTGGGCCCATTCATCTTTACCCTGAATTGTCAGTTTTTGTAGCTTCCTTAGCTGCCATTTTGCCCCCGTCCGCCTGCTGTCCACATGTGAAACTGATATGCATGGCCAGCTGTACACCTGCTCTTAATTTAATTTGGACACAGGCGGCTTCCGAGTGAACGTGCGACAGCGGGTCAGTCCGACAGCTGTTTGGTGATGTTTACGACTGTCCTGACCCAGGCGGTGAAGTCGCGGACCGGCCCAGGGGAGTTCCTACGCAATGCCCTGTGGAACACAGGGGACACGGCGGGCGAGGTCAAGCTGCTGTGGAAGGACCCCCGAAACGTGGGGTGGAAGGACAAGACTTCATACCGCTGGCATCTCAGTCACCGGCCCCAGGTGGGGTACATCCGGTAAGCCCAACCCCGATCCGGTAAGCCCAACCCCCATCCGGTAAGCCCAACCCCGATCCGGTAAGCCCAACCCCGATCCGGTAAGCCCAACCCCCATCCGGTAAACCCAACCCCCATCCGGCAAGCCCAACCCCCATCCGGCAAGCCCAACCCCCATCTGGTAAGCCCAACCCCGATCCGGTAAGCCCAACCCCCATCTGGCAAGCCCAACCCCCAATGCCATCCAAATATTAGAAATGTTGTCCTCCATTCAGTTGGAACTCTTCAATTTTACAAAATAAGATCATATTGAAAATAAGTCTTGTATAAATGCGTCACTTCATTCTGCACAAAAAAAAAAAAACCCCACAAGAATGCCTTTTCACGCTTTGCTGTGTTTGTGTTCCTTTATTTCAAGGTTGCCTGGATAACTGGGGCCTTTGCTTCTTTTCAATGTGAAACTCACTGTAGGTCCCACTGCAGACTTGCCTGTTGCAGGCAACAGTGACTGTTTGCGGGGAAATAGAAAAGTGCAAGTGCAGTGTGAAAAAAAAGTGCAAGTGCAGTGTGAAGAAAAAGTGCAAGTGCAGTGTGAAGCAGGCTAAGATTCTTATTGACATTTGCTAGCCGATGTTTTGCTAAATTCAGGGTCTGAGAAATTGATGCAATCGAGGACATTGGGTGGCAAAACAGAATAATTATGTGCAGGAACTACTCCCAAAAATGAATTTAATTAATTTATATATTTTCTTGGAAGGGGGGGGAATTAAACCTCTGTGACTTTACAGACGCCTGGCCTCCAGATCACCTATTGTCCTTGTTGCTATGTCGACCAAATCCTTGGCAGGAATTTTCTGGGCACCCGTTCATATGCAGATCCAGAGGAAACTACTGCAGAGTGGGGGGTCTGAGAGGGAGAGGAAAATGAAGAGGGGGGGGGGGAGATCAAGAGCAGGGAAGATGGTGAAGGAGCATCTGGAAGCAAGAGAAACAGGCAATAAGAAGAAACACGGGGAAAGTGGAGATGGACAGGAGAGGCAGCTGTAGGTCGAGATAAATCCCTATGAGGGCATCCCTCATAACAAGCTCAAATCTTAAGAAGTTTATCCATCCAAGACAGAGTATAAATAATTCCAGAAGATATGGGTGCTAGATGAAGAAAGACGAAAGTCAATCACGAAAGAGACCGACATTATGGGGCTACGAGGCAGAACTAAAAGCATGGCTGCCCTTCAGATTTCAAAAACGCATTCTTTTTACTCGAACACGGTGAGCTGTCCCTTTTTTTCCTGAGCGGAGCCTCTTCCACATTCTTCCCATTAGCATGTAGAGAAAGAGGGGGGGGGGGTCCCCACTGGGCCGAGCGGAGCTGTGAGCCAGGCCTTTGTCGAGGCAACGAGGCCCTTTGAGACGGCAACAGAAAGGCACCTGCTTTGTATTCTGCGAAGAGGGGTGAATGGCCACAGCGGAGCTCCAGCGTGGCCGGTTTCACCCCCCCTCCTAGCGTTGCATCATCGCGGGACGGTGTTTTCCGAGCGCAGCCCATGCACTCCGAGGTCTGCTACCCCCCGGGCCCTCTCTTCCAAAGACGGCTAGTAGGAGTCACTAATCCCATAATGCCTTGCAGAATGTCAAGGCCTGTCGTCCTTGATTGGGTGTCCATGTCTCCAGCCGGGCGAGTGTGCACTGCATCCGATGGTCATCCGTGAAACCTCCCGTTAGTGGCTGTGTGATGTCCTGAAGCCTGTTCTGCTGGTGCTGCACAGGGTGAAGTTGTACGAAGGGCCAGTACTGGTGGCGGACTCCGGTGTCGTATTTGACACGTCCATGAGGGGAGGACGCCTGGGCGTGTTCTGCTTCTCCCAGGAGAACGTCATCTGGTCCAACCTGCGCTATCGCTGCAACGGTACATGGCGCACGTGCACGCGACCTCCCCTCTCACTTGGCTTCTCCTAGACTTAACCTGTCAGCCCGCTAATGTCGATCTAACTAGAACCGCGAAGCCTGTTTTTTCCCCCAGACACCCTGCCAGATGACTTCAACCACTACCGCCAACAAGTGCAGATGAACCTCATGGTGTGAGGGGTGTGAGGGGCGTGAAGCAGAGGACAAAGAGGGTTGACCCAGAGACCGCAGCACAACTTGTGTCTCTGCCAACTGCTGTGTGCGTTTGTGTGTGTGTGTGTGCGTGTTACTTGGGACGGAAACCAGACCCTTTGTAAGCAGACTCATCTGTTGTTCTGAATGGTAACAGCTGAATTAAATAGATAATTATGTATGTAACGTGTGGCCTGGGATGTACTGGCCCCCCCCCTGTGCAGGTCGTCCGTAGCCTTGTTTTATAACGGAGACTCCAGGCTCACTGTACGGCGAGTGGGATGGAAAAGGACAGAATGATTGGAAAATTACAGGCATTTCCTCAGGCTGTGCGACCGTGATGTGAAGGTTAGCAGTGCACACAGCCTTGATTAGCAGTAAAAAATTGTTTTTGAATGTTTGTTTCTGGGAGTCCCAGAGCGTGTATGTGACCAGCGCACGAGCACAGTCCAGCGTCACCATACAGATTATGGGATGCGGCCGTTCTGACGCCACTAAAACCAAAGTAACTTATTCAAGTTTTTAACTCCCAGTCAGGTTTGTCTCTTTCATCTCAGCTCTACAAACGAACAAAAGGCATAAATGCAAAGATATAAGCTAAGCATGTTTCTGGAAATGAAGAGTTATGGTTCCGCCGATGGTTCTAAAATAACTTCAGGAATTGCTTTGTATAAATGTTGAGTTAGATAAAAATTACATAAAGAAGTGCTTTAAAATATTAAATATGCATTTATTTTGAGTCAAGATAAAACATGCAAATACACATTGCACAGTTGATCCCGTCTGTTGCTGTAGTTTGATATTTTTATGAATTTCGGTGCACATGCATTCTGTATACATTTTAAGCTTGTGAGTCATCAGCTAATAATCCAATATGAAATAAAGCCCCAATAACCAGTAGGACAATTTCAGAACTGGAGTTTTTAATGTCAAACTGCAATGTGATGCTATACTCGTATAAATCGCATGTTAAAAAAAAAGTTCATAGCATGTTGTTATTTTCTAGATTATTCTCTTTTAATTCACTAACATTCAGGCAGATAAATACAATAACTAACTCCAAGATTGGTATCAAGTTTCTTACATTCTGGCCACTGTTTGGCGAATGCACAGTGAGCAGTGATACGTTACATGCACAGTGAGCAGTGATACGTTACATGCACAGTGAGCAGTGATACGTTACATGCACAAGTAGCTAGAAAAATCTTTGGTCAGCAGGCCTACAAAATACCGCATAACCACCATATCTGGTCTGAGTTCCACAGTCAACTTGTTCTATGTCAATTCAATGAGGGTTTCATTCACCCTGAACCTCAGTTTCCGTCTTGTATGCTGATATTACCTCTTTTATTTGTTCTTCCCTTTGAATACTACATTTAAAAGTTAATTATATTTGCTCAAACGATGTCAGAGTGCAGCTGATCATATTTAGGCTGTATCCATCCATCCATTTTCTGTAACTGCTTGTCCTACTTGGGGCCACAAGGGGTCTGGAGCCTACAGGCACAAGGCGGGGAACAACCCAGGATGGGGCGATAACCCGTGCAGGGCACAGTCGCATCATACACCCATACCATACACCCCGGTACCTCCAATCACTCTCAGCACGCTTTTAGACTCTGGAAACCCGACATCACCAGGAGGACATGCAAACTCTACACACAGAACCCTCAAACCCGGGTCTCGCAGGCGTAAGGCGGCAGCCCTAACCGCTGCATCACTGCGCTGTCCCATTTCGACGGCATAGTAATCGTTTTTCTTTTTTGATTTGGGGGGGCCAAAAATTAGCCAGATAATATGCTTAGCTGGCAGAAACACACATATGTCACGATCCCATAGTCAATCAAATGTGACATATAGGTCCAATTTTATTTACACTATTTTTAAAGATAAAGGAGTGGTTTTGGAAAGAAAAAACAAAATAGAATTTTTAGTAATTGCCCCAGACGGGATTAGGAAATTCTGCCCCAGGTTGTTTATAGGATGAAATGTGCAGGGAAAAGAGTGTTCAATGTTCACATAATCTGTATCCTGTAACAGCAGAAAAAAATGTATGTTGTAGATCATTAGGACTGAGACCCCAAAAGGCACCTTCTGTTCCGGGCTGATTGCCACAGTTACCCGTAAAGCCCGGTCACCTCATCCAGGGTTTGAAGGCCACAGAGATGAGGGCTGGAGGAGCTGGCAGAGGCTGACAGCTGTGGCAGTCTGCCAACCGGCAGTCAGACGGGGACAGTGGGAGTCCGCAGGATCACCCGCAGTTATTGATGAGTTCGCTGGACTGGCCTGACGGCGCCTGTCCACAACGGCGTAGGATCACAGTGAAACAAATACCTGTTGCTTTGTGGGACGATGGAACTGGACACCATTAGTTCTTCTCGCATCATGGAAATGGCCTCCTAAGAGAAATTATAATAATAATGGATTTAAAAACATATTTATCGTACTATTAAGTTTGCATTCATCCTACGGTAATAATCCGTTTTCATCGAGACAAAATAATTATGCCTATAATTTCTGTGGTAAAACAGTCTTAATGACACCCAAGTAGCATATTATTGGTACGTTTACTAAACTAAGTTTAACATTGTCTACACTGCATTCTACATTACATGATGATATAGTTTTGGGTTTTTCTTTACTTTATGTGCAACGTTTTCCTGTGTTACCTTATATTTAATTGAGAACTACTTCATATTGTAATAAATAGATCCTGAATTTAAAACCATGCCTGACTTACTGTCCAATCTGTGTTCAAATCGGATTATTAAATAAACAAACTGCAAAAGTTCATTCAATTCACTTGTTTACAGGACTGAGCCATCTGTGCCCCCCTCCCCACAATGACGTAATGACTCCTCAGTTCTGCTATTCAAACCATTCGTTTCATGGCAGGTGTTCCAGGAAACGTCTCACAAAAAAACCCTGCGGAGGTGAAGGGGTTTCCCAAAAGCCTGGGAGGCCGGGACGAGTGCAATATTGGGAGGAGATGGTACAACAATGCACTGCGTCCCGCACCTGCCTGGCCCTGGGAGACTAGGGCAGAAAGAGCCAGACTCCATCCTTCCCATGATTCCTAAGGCGCAGCCACTGAGAAGTACCTCCCTGTTAGGAAAGACAAATTGTAGCACATGGTTCGTAATGCTTAAAAAGAATCGTGAAAGTACGTTTCGAAAAACAGTATCAACTGGTACCTGCAGTCAACTAGAATCAACAAGAACCTTCTAAGTGTTATTTCACCCTGCATGCTTTATACATTCGCCTATCGCTATATAGATATCTATACTCCTGATTCATCTACCAACTTCCCAAGTTATTTTTTAACGAGCTGAATATAACAACATTTTTTGTTTATTATTGCTATTATTTGTGATATTTCCAGAAAGACGCGTAAACGTTTTCTGGTGGCGTCGTACACTTTCGTATTCCTCACCCAGAACAAACATGAGCAAGCTAATGAATAACTCAGCGACATTAAACTGTTTCTACGGAAACGGTCTCCTAGCGACGCCAGTAATCTGTTGAGTATGACAAGAAAAATCTCTAAAGAAAATTCTAAACTTTGCAAAGAAAACAACGCAGTAAAAGTCCAAACCACAGACTATTAAACAAACGACAAAACATCTAGTGGAAATTATCAATATGTCCCATATAATAATTGGGCACATCGGTTTTCATAAAGGCGCGCGCGTGCTTCAGCCAGTCTTTCCTTCAGTTTGCTGTTGATTTAATAGGCATTGACTAAAAAGTTTATTATGCAGCCATTTAGCACTTACCTTAAACTAATTACCCTTCCACTATCGTCCATTTATGAGCACAGCTAACCGCTGCTCGTGTGATACTCAAGTGCAACGTATGAGGTAAAAAGAGAAGCGTGAACTTTGCAAATCTGCCTCTAAATTGGCAAAACGAAAAATCGGGTGTTATCAATCTGGCTCCCTTTATAGATAACTTGTCTTGCCATACTCCAGCACTTGCACCAGACCAGCAAGCCAATCTGCAGCACAGAGGACACAGCGTTCCTCGCTTTTCCCAAATCTTCCTCACAATAGACCCCTCGTTCTGAATAGCTTCTGCCTGGTCGGCGGTGGGCTCCGCCCCCGCTGCCACAATAAACAAAGGCCACAATGTAATGCTTACTGATGCATGCACGGTGCCCCTCTTAAAAGGACTATGATTCCCGGGCATTTCCCGCGGTTTATCCTATAATACATTTAAATATTTTTTGCTTTACGTGTCTGCAACTTTGTTGCACCAAACCAACTTGTAACGTGTTAAGTAAACACTTATAAACATAATTATTATTTTATTTCCACCGAAATTAGTTGTTTAAATGAAAACAATAGCGCCCTGCCACATTCCATTTTGACGTAATCTCGCGAGCGCACTACTTTTTTTTTTTTTTTTTTAAGAACATTCAATACTGTAGATCAACAATATGGAGACAGACGTGGGAGAAATTATTACCAGTGGGCCAGTGACATTATCTTAAATGAAATAAAACATTAAGCTATATAGTAATTGAGAATATTAACTTTTTTTAAAATGATGCGCAAAATGTTATTTGTTGGACTTCTCGATATAAAATTGCTTTTACGACTTTTGATTAAGTTTTAGGTCCATCTGTCGTTTCCCCGGTGTATTACAGGTAACTGAGCGTCCTGCGTCTCGGCTAATTCCTCACGCAAACGCAGCCTCCGCAAGTTGCTATGATTAAGGGGCTCTTTTTTCATTTAGGCTCTAACAAACAACCAATGAAATTTGTGCGATGAAACCCAAAAAACTCTCAAACCTAAATAATTTAGCCTGATATAATGGCCGTTTTGCTTGTTTTGCCATTTTCAGCGTTTCACCAGGACGGATATGTTTCCTAATTACAGTTAACGGGGAAGACAATACTCGCGGTTTCTGATACCGCTATAGTTGTCATTTGATACAAGTATATATAATTCCAGCCTTTCGACAAATGAACCTCGATCGTGAATCAAACTTTGAAATGTGCTGTTATTGAATATTCCGTGTCGACAGATTTCACATGCACTTTAAATCTCATTAATGTCAACAATAAAAAAATTAAACATATTATTTGATGAATCTTAGTTATTGTTAAATAAGTAGACTGTAAAATATTAGTAGGAATAAAAAATATAGATACGAACTGTGATTTGAATAAGCTCGGGAAATTACAATATAAAAACACACATCATATGAAGACAAGTCTGTAGTCTGTGTGTTTGGGCTGTAAAGTAACTCTTGGAATTCCCAATAGAATCTCAACCAGAAATAATTTTGAAGAAGTTTTTCGTAACAATAGATAGTGGTGGACACTTAAAATCGACATGGTCATTCAATCTTAACAAATAACAGTGCGGGCTGCTTAACACATGTGATTTGCTAAAAATACATGTAATTATGCATTTACGTTAAGATGTAATCATTAATTATTAATATTGTTGATGGTATTGACATGTGTAGCCCTTATCAGTAATATTGTTTTATAAACAATTGGCATTTAATTATACAAATTCATGCAACGTCCACATGCTACTATACTGAAGGAGTTTCGGCTTTAAATAGATAAAAGTAACAGCCCACTGACACCGACGAACCACAGCTAGGACGAGCTACACGCGCATCTGTAGTTTTCCTGACAAATCCAATTAGCATCCGTACTGATAACAGAACAAACACTGTTTGCTTGTGTGTCCTTAACCATTCTGATTTCCTCATTTGTTTGCCAGGCAGTGCCGAAAAGGCACAAAGAGGAATTTGTAACATGAATCTACATTTCGATTGTTTTGTAGGCTTTTGACACCAGGAAATACGACAGTCTGTTCATTTTTGTACTATAAAGGTTTTTTTTCCCCAGAAATTCCCATTATCGACTAAAAGCTGGCCACTCGGCATGTGCGGTCATGTATTTAAGAAAATATACTGGCAACAAGGAGGTGCAAATAGCATAGGGTCTGTCACTCTGACAGCTTAAAATAGCTCCTCTTTGCGAGTGTGCGCGCATGTGAGCAGTTGCTGGAGCAGCAGGTGTCCGCTGAGGCTGATTTATACCCCTCGTAGAAGTACTCTGTCAAAAATCTCAGTCATCTGAGAACCGGTGTCGGGGAGGGGGGAGAAAACGGCTGGTGAAAATGTCCGATTTGTGACTGACACCTGTGTTATCATCTGAATGATCGTTCTTTGCGTGGGGCGCGTCTGCCTGTTAAGATCGGCTGCCCTGTAGGAATTCTGTCATTTTCCAGCCTTAAACAAACGAGAAGTGCAGACTGGTTATCGGATCTGTTTCTTTACTGAGGTAAGCGCAAAATATGAACTACGTGTGTGATTTTCATTCACTCCCTAGATTTAACTGAGAGAAAATGACGACAAAACCCTGATTATTACGATGTTCTGGGTGTCACGTGACACGGCTTCTGCCTCCGAGATCAGCTGTGGGCAAATTGGATGAAAGCCTTGAATTTAATGCAGTTAAAGCATGTTTTGAACAAGTTGTCTAAAAATTTTTACAAAACCGCTCCGTTATCTTGCCTGTTTTTATTTTAGAAACATGCCATTACGGCAGCATGAACTTTCCATCCGACAACCCGTGCGTAGCGTTTTAGGTGACTCTGGTTCACTAACACTCTCAGAGGAACTAACACTCTCTGCACTCTTCCTTTTTCATTTATAGTTCATATATACTGCTTACTTGCTTGCAGCCTGTTATATAGTTCAATTATTGTGAGGATATCATATATTCATAGTAAAAGACTAACCGTTTAAATGCGGTAAATTGTAGTGGGTCGAAATAACATTTTTATTATTAGAGAAAATATTCTAAAGGTGAGCTCTCTTTTGCTACTTCTTATGCCTGAAGTGGGTATTACTGCCTTAGGAAAGATGCAACGTCTACGGATCCAGTTAAAAGAAACTTCTCCTGACCATTTTAGGTACCAATACTTTACTGATTGGACCAGTTTCCATTGAATGGCTGGTTCATTTTCACGAGGGAAGCAGACTGCGTCATTCTTCGTGAGTCATGCGAGCGCTGAGATAAATTGAAAAGTTGTAGATTCAACAACTTCCACGGACATGCCGGAGCAGCATTCGTTATTCATATGATCACTTGCCGTTATCCATTAGTTAATGTTTGTTGTTTAAAATAGCAATTTTATGCAATTTTTATGGTTCGTGTAATCTACATGACTAATCCGGTTATAATATAAATGGAGATTATTCTTAATTCACAAATAGAGGAACGCAAGCTGCCCTGTATTTCAGTATGTTTCTGAGGCTGCGGTGACTCGTTTTTTTTCAGTGTATACGGAGTCTTGCCTGGAGGAACAAATAAAATTATTTTATAACTTTAAGCCTCCTTTAGTATATTGGGCCCAGAGAATTACTATTTGTGGGATGATTCTTGTTTACCTGATCTAAATTAAATTACTAGGATAAATTAAAAAAAAAGTAATTTCCCCTTGTTAAAAAAATGGATGCACTAATTAGATGCAAACAATCATTTATGATCTGAACTAAATAGACTGTAGAAGATGGGAGGTATTGAATGTACATTTAAATCAGTTTATATTTTCCAAAATATTATTTGCTGTGGAGATCACAGTCCAGGAAGTCCTGGAAAAATTGATTTGATTCCTAATTAGGAGACTAAGTCATATTGATCAGACCAGTGAAACCGTTTATTTTTTGTTTTGTTTTTCAGTCCTGGCATGTAGACAGAACTTGGACATGTGAGACCGGCAGTAAACAGATCCCTGTCTCACGCGTGTCCAACCTCATTGTAATGCCACTGCATTTCCCTCCTCGCGCGCGTGTCAACAAGTACGGAAAATCATGACTGATTGATGGCAGTGGGGGTGACTTTGCACGAGCATCTTGGGGGGGGGGGGGGGGGGGGGGCCAGCTCTGGGTGTAAGTGGTCTAAAAGCACAGTTAGGCTTTATTAAAATGAAATTATTGTGGGCCGC
>JAABNY020000136.1:14829946-14848255 GCA_015164015.2 Brevimyrus niger
GATGGATGGATGGATGGATGGATGGATGGATGGATGATGACAGCAAAACACCTGGAAAAAGATGACGCTACACATAAGCATCTTTCATGAACAATAGGATGCTGACAGACACTGTCCCTTGTTCTGCTGGAACGATCTGTACCTGTAAGACACTTAGACGAAAGAACGACATTAACCGTCGAAGCGCCGACCCGCTGTCCATCGGGATTCATAACCCCGCCACGTACCCGTCCCCGAGACAGTAACTATGATGTCACCCGGCCCACATGTCACCCTCTAAACACACATGCTCACATGCTCAGGCTATGTTCAGAGATGGAGCAGCGTTCGGCATTTCCACGGAGCGTCAGAGCTCTGCCCGGCCGCATCTCACTATTAGGGACTATTGGACGTCCGGTCGTAATCCCTCGACAGCGGCATTATGTGAAACAAGCCCTGGTGTGGCTAATTGAGGGGACGCGCTGACAAAATGGAGAAAATGGCCAATTTGTCCTGTGCTAGTCATACGAGCGGCATCCTGGCCATTAAAATAAACGAGTCATGAACTTGGGCGCCCTTAGGTCCCATCTCTCGGGGCTGTATTTGAGCCCCGATGCCAATTGTCGTCCTTCAAAAAAGACAAAGTCACGGCCCAGGTAAACTTTGCTTACCCCCCCCTGGTTTTTTTTTAATATCTAGGAACTCCCCTGCTCGTGAATGTAGTCGAACGGCGAGGTATCATTTCGATAGGTGTTGGGATAGCACGTGGCCCCCGGGGGCTAGGAGATCAGAAGCTCGTGGGTTCAAATGCCGCGGCCAAATTCATCCTTGTGCCCTTGACCCTCAATTGCTCCAGGGACTGTCTGGTTCTGCTAAATGAATAAAACGTAAATGCTTAAGACGCTATGGGTCTCGACAGCTACACGTTCATCGTGTAGAGGCACCTTAAAAAAAAACACGTAAGTCTCACGACGGGCGTGATTCAGAGAGCTTAGGGAACGTTTCCTGCAGTACTCACCTGTCTCTGATTGCATAGTAACTGCCTGTGAAAATTTGACAGGCCTAAATTAGCTCGACGGGTTTTGTTTTTCAAGCAGTGAATGTTGCCGGCGTCCCCGACCTTGTTTCATGTGTTTCCCGCGACAGGATCCAGCCCCACCGCGACCTGCCATCGTCGTCATGGGAGCTGGACGGAAGCGCTGAGGGCGCAGAAACGCTCTCAGGCCCTCTGCGCATCGACGCTGCTCTGACCCCTTCCGGTCTGAAGCCGCCTCAGGCTTCCACTGTCTTCCGCCATCGCCCTCGAATTTAGGCATATGCCAGTCGGGCTTCAAACGTTTTTTTTTTCCCCCCTAGTTGATCTCTGGGGCGGGAGCAAAGCAGAGAGATGTGTCTGAACAGTGATAAATGTTGCGTCTGAATTATTTAGGATGTCCCCCCCCCAACCACCACAGCTCTATGAATTACAAGCATGTTGCCCATTTGCAGGTCGTGGATCTCAGGTGTCGCTGACTTGCCAAATGAAACAGGCCGCGGACGGCCCGCCGGAAGACGGGTTTAAAACTGACGAATCGGCCATTTCGTGTTTTCGGTCGCGGTTTAATTCCACAGGCTGCACCGTTAACGTTCCCGGTGGCTGCGTTATTTCATCTATGTCAGCCCGCCGTTATCAGCACTCAACTGCAAGGACGCCGTAAAGTTATTTCAGCACGTTGGATTAATGTATGACGCGTGAGCGTTATCGACACACGGCACAGAATCAGTGAATGAATTGCAAGGGATGCAGTCAAGCGTTTCCAAAAGTGCAGCTGCAGCCCCCGTCAGTGGAGTGAAGCGGCAGGACGGTTGTGTCCCCACCCATAGGAAGAAAAAAAGCCCAATTTCCCAGTATGGTCAAGCAGACTAATCCGGAATTGCTAAAAAAGACGCTGGGTTCGTACTCCTGAGCGCCCCCCACCAGGCAACTGTTGCCGGTACGTTCATGCATCTGTCCTCCCCCAACCCGCACCTCCCCTGTTACAAGACTGTACTTCTCCAGCATGGGTCCAGGGTCAGATCAGGCTCTGGCACGTCTGATGGACATGAAATCAAACCCACTCCTGGCTCACAGTGTAGTACAGCCAGTGTTGAATCCCCCTCCCCTCCAAAAATGCATATTCATTTGCCCCAGTAGATATTTAATCCCTATCACTACTTGAAGGGCACCACTGAATAATTGTTTTATGAATAAGCATTCCTGCATAACAGAGAGTAAATCAAAAGGTAAAAGCATTGCTCTACGCTTTAAATTTACATTGTGAAGCTTTTTTTGTAAAGAATTGCTTTTATGGCATATAATATAACACTTACCTAGTGTACATTTCAGAAAAAAACACCCTGTGCTAGTGTACTTATGTGGTGATCTTGCAAAGTAACACTAACCTACTGTACATTTGATAAAACAAACAAACATACTATGCAATCGTAGCCATGTGGTGATCTTGCATAGTACGTGCTTTTGCAGGGTATCCGTGACCTACTCTGCACTGTTCATAGGCGGATCCGGAAAGGAAAACCGCAGGAAACTGAACCCGAGTTCTTTTTGTGACTGGCTTCAGTCCGGACCCTGCTGACCTGTGACCCCTGCAGCAGCAGGACCGGAGCGGGGGCTCATTATCACTGACACACCCAGGGCCTGACATTTAAGCGGCTCTGTAGAGGACGTATACCTCTACTGGCCGCATTTCCCCTGCAAGGTGCGTGTGGATCTTTGGAGTTTCCCTTCTGACATTTAACACATAATTAAAAATAACCCGAAGTAGCCTAATCGTTTTTAATTTGACCGATTTACCCACAATTCTCCTGCACACCTGACGAAGCTGTACGAAAACTGTTTATACCATTGTGTTTCTCCGTAAGTAGCAAGGTGAACTGGGCTTAAAGTAACTACCCTTAAAGACCCACACCCTCGTGATCTACACTTTCTTTTTGGTTCGGTGATGCCCCCTCCCTCCCCTCAAATGCCCTCGAGTACGTGCCGATCCCCATGCCAGCCTGGGAGATTCTCAGAAAGCTGAGGCGGCAGGGCTAACCCATGACAGTTGTCACACACCAGTATGCCATGGGAGTTGCCCCCCGTGGCACCAGTACAGCACTGACCTATATGGGGCTCTCATTTCACCCAACTCCCATTGGTGTTTGACAGCCCATGTCAGCACAGAATAGCCAGTGGGGAAGCAGAGTCATAATCGAGCGTCATAATCCAAAAGCAGCAAACCAACTCCCCTTGCTGACTGAGATACAAACCCCTTTTCGCGCACACAGATTTAGAGCTTGAGCCATTTTAAGGCGGATTAAGGGGCCAGAAGTCTTGACAGGAGGACCAATCTGCAGAAGATGAAGCGACAGAAGAGTAGCGTGGTCTTCTTTAACAAGAACCACCCACCCACCTGCCTTCCATAGCCTTATCAAGACGGTCTACTGTCCCCTGGCGACTCACAACAGCAGTAACCAAACGCTGAAATCACGTCAATCTAGCACTGCATTCTCAAGCATGCGGCGTCCTGCTTATAAAGTTTAAATAAATTAATTAAACACTGTAATAATACAGTACATGTAAGTTGTGTTTTTTATTGTTAGTTACTGTAATGTTGCGCTGCTTTATTTGGTTAATCGTCCAGCCTGTAAAGAAGGCATTCAAGTAAGAATCGCATTGTAGTCTGACTCAATTCCTGGCGCATACATTTTATGTTAGGCCAGCGTTCACGGTTCGACTTCGAGTTCTAGGTCAAACTGGTTTGTCCGACTTTCAAGAAATTAGAGTTCTACTGATTTTCGAGAACCGAGGTACCACTGTATAAGCATGCGATTTTTTCATCAGTAATTATTCAGATAAGAAACATATATCTGTGAGAGTCTTTAAGAAGGTTTTTAGAAGCTACCAAACAACAAAAATCATTCTAATTTTAATGTGTGAAACAAATTGTTCTACTCCCTGAGGGCAGCAGCCTGGAATGGTAACAAATCAAAAGTTTGCTTTGGGGACCCTCGACAATTTGAGTTTGGCAGCGCAGGTACTGTACACGCAACAGAAAAATCTCAAACTCAAATTTCGCAGTCTTCGCAGGTGACACAAATACGGAGGAGAAAAAACCCAGAACAGTTTCATGGATGAACATGAACCAATGCCCATTTCGATGTGTGTGTGTAAAGAAGGCCAGCTTACAGAACAGATACAGCGTACAGTGATGAGTTTTGAAGGAAGCATTTATAGCAAATCAGACAGCAGAATGGTAAAGAGCATCGAGCTTCTGAAACTCACTTACGAGCTATTTATGACATTCAGGCTTGGGGCCAATTAAAAGTAATCACAGAAATACAGATGCTCCAAACTGCATAGGCTCTGCATAAAAATACTGTTTATACACAGTACAAACACAGTACAGTGACAAAGCCATTAAAGTCACAGAACATATACCAAACCCCACCTGCTGGTCAATGTAAAAACTACACTTCACCCTGCAACCGCTGACTGTAATCAATTGCTGAAGAACAGGACTACTACAAAATGGACAACTTACGCTGCACAAATGTCTAAGATTTTCTGAATTAAAAATGTGTTAAAACCAGCACTTCAATAAAAACCAACATCAACATCTGTGCTTTTTCTGTGCCAGGTAAATGCTGCATCTGTTGATTCAACCTGGAAAACACGTCACGTACGAAAACACCAAAATAACACTGAGGCAGTGTTAAAAACAACATAAAAGCAGGATGTAGTAAACTGAACTATGCACCTCTCACGCAAACCGTGCATGCGGAGACTAAACTTGGGGTACGGCCGCTTTAACCAACACCGACCGAAACGGAGTCGTCAACATGGAAGTTTCTGCACTTGCGGAAAGATCCACGAGGTTATCTTCAGTGGAGACACCAACCCATTAATAATAACTGTCATTGATCCCCATGGGGAAGGTCTCTCTATGCCTCCCCCAGCATGCTCTCTGTAGGTGAGAGCAAGTTGGCCATGAAGGGCAGCCACCCGCAGCAGTACCCGGGGCTCGACCCAGCATCCTTCTGCTCATCGATACAGAGGCTTAGCCTACCGATCCACGAGCTTCCCCCTAACAACTCTCGCATAGTCCTCATCTGGATACAGACTATAGGTCTTCCTGTTTCTGGAATGTTCAGCTTGAGGGTCACTGTAAGATCTAGGTTCATTCAGTTGAGTTTGTCTGTCTTCAGTGCTCTGGATGCTTTGTCACACCTTCTCGTGTCTCAGTAAGTCGCCTCGTCCATGTTGTCGTCACTGTCCCCGCCGAACTCTTCCCCGTTGTCAAAGTAGGACATAATGTAGTCCGTCTCCTGATAGAAAAAAAACCAATGGTTGTCTTGATGCTGACACCACAAAATAAGTCCCGCTTTGGGTCACACCGTACTACCGACCTCCTCAAATTCCTCTTCGTCATACTCCTCCTCGCCCTCCTGCTCTTCCTCCTCCTGCTTCTTCTCCCGCTCCTCCTCGTCAGAGCTCAGCTCCTCCTCTTTTTTCTCAAGCGTCTGACCGACAAAATATACATCGTGAGGAAGGGAGGGGGGGGGAACTCGTCACAAAAGATGATGATGGACGATGCAGGGTTGCTCTGGCGAGACCATGACGGGCTACGCTGAACCGTGATTGGTCCGCGACGGAGCACCGATACGATCCAATGGGATCCACACGTGTGAAACCACTTCTGGCAAATTAACACGCTATTAAGGTGGCGATGATAAGAACATGATTCACAGCTCATCTATTATCCTGCCATGAACAGTTGTTGAGATGCTGCAAAGAGAGCGGCGTGTGACTGAAGGGGCTGCTGTTTGTTAGGGGAACACTTTCCACCCTCCTTCTATCTGAACGATGTCACGTGAACGCCATAAAGTCATGACTCTACAATCTACAACCGACGGCAGCGGCATCCATGTGCGCACAGACCCAAAATGAAGGTGGAATGATGATGTATTGACCCATGTTGCCTGTGATAAGATGCGACATTCCGAGATAAAGCCTGGCACCTGAATTGGCCGGTGTTCAGCGGGCAGGGTAAATAAAACACCCGCGGGTGGATGTGGCGGCGCTGGGGCGGATTGTGTTGAGCGGAAACGAGACAAACCGCGGCGAAGGAAGGCCGGGCCGGAGCAGCGCTCTCTCCGGCCAGCTCGTACCTCCGGCCAGCTCGTACCTCCAGCTTTCGGATGATCTCCTCCTTATCCACGCGGGGCTTTTTGGCGCATTTCAGCGGCGGCGGAGCCCCTGAGGAGAGAGGGAATATGTCTCGGCTCACCGGGACTTACCAAATCCACCCCCGACCTCAAACCCCGGATCGATGTATCTGAAATGTCAGCACCCCAAGCAGCCCGCCGCGGAGAAGGAAAGGGCAGGACGAGTCGGAAAATTATTCCCGCCGGCGACCGGATGCGACGCGCTAGCCGACAGCGGGAGGGGGGGGGGCATTTTTTTTTTACGTCTCAGCAGGCACCCCGCTGACCTCACTGCGGGGGAAGGGGGGGGCAACCTAAAGTCGCACGCCTGGCGGCTCCCATCTGCTCACATGCATCTGGGCGGCACTGAGAATCTTCATGCAAACATCTTAGCAGACTGCCTGACCACCACAGACCACGGAAAAATGACTAAACGCATCTTATTCTGGGCCTTTTCTGCTATAAATGGAAATGTACATTTTACACTTTGCCTTTATTACCGCAGGCTCGTCTTCTCTGTTTTCACTGATGTCGGCATGCCCGGGGGGAGTTGGGCAGCCAGTCAACCTTCGGACCCACAGAGGTTTTTTTGGTCCCTCCCCTCCCTTGTCTTCTGGCATTGTTTCCTTCCCTTTTCCATTTTCCCCAGTTTCATGCGCCATTTTGTACAGACGGTGTAATAATCGATTGCCACACACTCTCGTCAAGTGTCTTGGAACTATATAAAAATAAACTGCAGGAGGTTAATATCTACCTCATATGGGAGCCATGTAGTTGTTTTTCCCTCCCGCCCTTCGTCCATTCAGACCACATCCCTACCCATCATCAAACACAGGCCGCTCTTACAGCCGCAGCGTTCTGCCATGGAGGCCGGAAAAAAACCCAGGAAGCTCTCCAGAACGGCCTGGACGTGACAGATGGGGATTTGTTCTGTGGGCTGAGGACGCCGATGGGCTCTCTGACTGCATCAACTTCTGCGTGGACGCAATTATTCATCGGGAAACAGTTTACTGTTACCCAAATAACCAGCAACCGGATGGCAAAGGGTGCCAAGACATTCCTGAACAGGAAGAGGGATTTCCTAATGGGATGAGGCCAGGCCCATACTGAGGGATCTAAGAAGGAAGATCTGGCAGGAGAGGGAATATAGGGAGAAGACTGATCACTGGCTACGGCAGGATGGAGAGGCAGGAACCAGAAGAGGCCAGATCTACTTATTTATGGTGGAGTGCTTTGGCACAAGCTGTTAGTCTTAAGAAGACTAAAGGGCTTAGGTGCAGAAAATGTGTCGAACAAACTGATGAGGAAAGCTAGCTATGCCACTGGACCTAGATCCATATATGGAGATATGCCACAGGACCAAGATGCATATATGGAGATATGCCACAGGACCAAGACCCATATATGGAGATATGACACAGGACAGAGTCCGGACCTAGATCCATATATGGAGTTATGGCATAGGATTGAGCCTGGACCTAGATCCATATATGGTGATATGACACAGATCGACCAAGTGTACTAGCATAATTAAACTAAAGACCAGAACTTTTGTCACACAGGTGCCGCAATGACCCCATAAGACCCCCTAAGAGTGAGGCGGCAGCCGGCGGGGCTCACGCTCTTTTAGAGGCTTCCTCACTCTGACCCGAAGCTCCCGAGGCAGCCTCTTCCAGTCTGGGAAAATAGGAAACCAAGAGTCACACAGTTTGCATTGATGCTAATGCCGAGAAAATGTGTGGCGCCACCCACAGGCCACTTCAATCAAACACCTTTCATATTATTATTTAGTGAGTTACAGACTCTCCCCATATTACGACGGTCCGTGTTACGATATTTTGACTTTATAAAATAACGAGTTTGATTATGCAATGAATTACATGAGACACTATTATAAAATAGGCTTTGTGTTAATGATTTTGCCCAACTGTAGGCCAATGCTCTAAGCATGTTTAAGGTAAGCTATAGGCTAGGCTATGGTGTGTGTTAGGTTAGCTATACTGTATTAAGTCATTTACATTCACCATACACCCCAGTAACAGGCACAAACCTCACCTGGATCCCATTCAATGGTGTTGTCTGTTGGTTCCGTACTCTGGTATTTGTCCGAGTAGCGCTCCACATCTGGAGGTGACAACACATGACATTCCATTCCATTTCTGTGTCCCCAGTGCACCCCCCCCCCCCCCAAATGGCCCGAATCCAAGCTGCCTGGCCTCAACCCTAAAAGCAGGCCCGCCGAGCACAATTCCCAGGACGGAATTACTTCAGTCGAGCCCCTATAACAGACAACCCGTCCCATCCAGGATAACGTTCCCCCCAAGAAAAGGGGCAGTAAAGGTGTGGCTAGCTGAGATGCCCCATTAGACTGGCAGAGAGGGAAAAATATCTGCCTTTGTTCTCATTCTGCACGTTTCCTAACATCGCTTGGAGCCTCCTTCACCACGCGAGAAGCCTCACTCCAGCTGGTTCTCTTTCTGTGGTTCCCCGGTGATGGAATGAGTTCCTGCACCGCGTTCGGTCATCAGACTCCTTTCTCCACCTCCAAGACTCATCTGTTCCAGGAATTCCTCCACTAGCTTGACGTCCCTCTATGTCCCCTGAATGTTTTTAATGTTGCATTTTTTGGTCAATAGTCCTATTATGTTCTTGCCTTTTTGGAAGATGCTATGCCGGTCTTGCTCCAATACTGATTGCAGCTGGACATTCACTGCCTAGCTGCACTTATGCCTATTCGACTCCTCAACAGCACATATGTCTGTAATGTTCCACTTGCACCAATTGCACATCACTTTGGACAAAAACATTCACTAAATGAAAGTAAATACAAATGGAATAATCGTAAATTAAACCCTGAACCTGAATAATGAAACGTTCGGGCCACAAGAACTCTAAAGCCCCTAAGTCACTTGCTGACCTTTCTTGGGTGCTGCGGGCCTGATATAGAAAGGCAGGGTCTTCATGGATCCCCTCAGCTCCTGCTTCAGGGCCAACATGTACTCTGCCTCCTCGCCTGTCTGTAGAGGTACAGGCTTGTGCTCCATGGGCTGTCGGCAAAAAATGGCCAAGAATCAAAACCTCACAAACACGATGCGACCCCCCCCCCCCCCCGGCATGCGGGAGAGGCAGATTTGCCAAGCAGTGAAACACACAAACTTTAATATTCTCACCGGGAAGAGGGGCGTCGGCTGAAGGGTGGAGGGGGGCAGGTTCTCCCCTTTCCCAATGCCGACGGCCTCTATGTTGAAAGTCAGCTGACCGCGACCTCTGCCACGCCCTCTTCCTGCCATCCTGGCTGCAGATGACAGAAACAAGACCGTGTGCCAGCAAACAGCAGATGTTACTGTGTGGCTCAGCAGGTTAGGAGGCTCTACCTGTAAACAGATGGTTGCTGGTTCGAATCCCAGCCTCGGCAGAATAATTATAGAATTAAATATAGATCTCTTGGCCCCTTAAACAAGGTCCTCAAATATGCCACACAGAGTTATAACTGTGCACCTGGACCCCAAGCTTCACACTCAACTGTGCATGTGTGTATCCCAGGAAAGACACGAGATTGGATGTGTGTAACGAACCATTCCAATGTAGATGTGCAGATGAAATAAAGCGTAATTTCTGATTTATTAGTTTTCATGTTATATAGAGCTGAATTAGCTGCCCCCTGCTATGTCACGAAAGGCACATACGGGTTAAATGCAGAGGACACATTTCGTTGTTACGCACTGTGTGCTGTGCTGTGTTAACAATGACCACTGATCACTAAATTCGAATTCTAGTTCAAGTAAGAGCATGGTAAACCTCTGAAATTATATACAGGCTATGCAACCATGGTATGGTTATATACCTCCAATGCTGGTTGTTGAAATTCCACCTATACTGTATGACCTAATGTTGTGTGGCTTAAACGAACGAAATAAAATCAATAGCTTAAAAATCAATTATGGGATGAACTACATGATTAAAAAAACATCCTTCAGTGTGATCCCCCAACAGCGACTTCACAAACCAAAACACTGGACCTTATATAGTTTTCTCACTTAATATAAACTGATCTGTATTAATGACTAATCGACGAACACGAATTTGTTCGCAGCACAGACAGAATTAGCAGATTACGTGCACCTTCCAAAATCCATATGAAAGCAGAATTTCCAGAAGAGTAACTCAGCGGTATACGACTTTAGTTTATATATCGATTCCTATTGACAATTTAGCCGAATTCAAATGAAGGAGGTCTCAGCTCAAAACACGCGTTATCGTGCGTTTCACATTTTCGTTAAATGTAACCACTGGTTTCAATGTTAATATGTTAATATCCAAATTTTCGGATAACCACAAATGTCGATTAATGCTATGTATTTTGCTATATGAAGGTTAACTTACTGAACAGATGTACTGTACTTTCACACGCTGAGCAAAAGTGTTGCAGCTAACCGATAACGACACATGTATTTCTTTCCAAGTTTACGTATTAGGTAGCTAGTAAAACATTAGCATTCCAAATAGAAAATATTAGTCAGTTTGCAATCTTTTGATAATTATGTGATAAAACTGTTTAGCTTGCGATGCAGCTAGCCTGATACATTCGACCAGAAACTTTTTTTCTTCCCCCATTAAAATATGTCCCCCTGGAAACTAAGTAAGTGCGTGATAGTTCCCATGGTTCTTTTGCGCAGGCTATTCGAATGATCTGTTCCTTTAATTAATTCTTAATAATTATAAAATATATATCGATAGCCGTGGAAAAAATATGTTTTTTTTATCTTGTGGAATACTGGTAAAGTGAGGTAGGGCAACGTTTAAAGAAGCGGTAACTTGCTTAAATTGATGCTTAGCAAAATGTCAATCGACCAAAAGGACTAAACAATGTGTGAAGTTACAAATAAAAATGATACAATACTCTCAATATTGATACAATACTATATTAATTACAGTATGCTCAACGAGAGTGTAAATTTGGGTATGGACGGTAGGGACATGTCCATACCAATCCTGTGAGATTACCGAACTGTCCTTACCAATATTTTTTTTTGCAATTTCCAAATATTTTCATGTTACGATCCTAAAACGTTGCCTCAACTGTTGTGGGAATTCAAGGCCCGTTCCAATAGTGTTTCGTTTGCTTGCTTGTCTGTCCCACTAGCTCATTCTTGTCCTCTTCAATGTTCAAGTAGGAGATGAAGGAAGGAAACAAAAACATATTGAGATACACTGTAATGTGCAGGTTCGCGCAAGGCTTGTGGCTCCCACGAGGGAACACGCAGCCACTGGACAGGACAGTGAGTGATTACCCATATCGTGCGATTTGTGATTGCTTGGTACAATTTTTGCAGGTAACTCGGTGTCTGTGGTTAACTTTCTGTGATTTGTGATACCTCAATGCGCTGCGCACATTCAACATTCACTTTGCTGGCACCAACCAATATAACTAATGCGCCATGATTTTGTTACGTAAAAGCCCCTACGTGTTTCTTTTACGATTTCCCGACTTTTCTTTTACAAAATAGTCTGTTATCGGTTTTTGCCCATTTTCTTTAATTCTTGCACTTTCATTTTTATAAACAAATTTATTTTGAAAGCCTATTTTTGTTGTCTAGCTCAATTAATATTGGTGGATATTCAGTGGATATCCCTTTTGAAGTCTGTGTTTATGTGGTTGGGGGTCGGGGTTATAGGGACTGATTTGGTCCCTACCAATGCTGAAACCAAATCTATACGTATGTATGTGTTCGAGAACAATCCGCGATATTGCCAAGCTTTGTCAGTGACGATATTTAGTCTGGAAAAAAAGTACAACGACAAAGCACTACGAGAAAGGTAACACGTGTTAATGAAGCAGAATGGAAGTGTCACAGCCCTATCAATAATATTATGGGAATGTGGAGCGCCATGCTGTGGGATACGTAAGGTCTATAAAGCCTTACACAGAAGTTCAGGTGAAGTATATCGATTGTTGCCTTTGTGAATCGGGAGAGGTGAATAGTTTCGCTTTGATCGGAAAATCTTTCTTGGAAAAAAAAAGGAAGTATGAAGTAGCATAATTAATGCGGAGAAACTTGGAAAGAGTTTTGGTTGTGTCTTAACGGTTTTTTTCGTAGAAAGTCTAATTTATGAGGCGTTTCTAATAATATGTATGAAAATAAAGCAGCATGTCATGGGTTATACCAACGTACCATTTTTGTGCCATTTTTCAACGACATTCGCAATTTTGTGTTATTTTACACGACAATAAACAAACTAACAAATATTCCATAACTACTGAATGATGGAGTGCTTCTTAGCAGCCTATGATACCTAGGTCTGAACAATCTATTCGCTGCTTACTAAAAGTAAATCCGATCTGAACTGGAAAACCAGGCACGGGCGAGCGCTGACACTCTGAAGGAGCTTTCTTTCACCGGCTTTCGCGTGTCACCGTGGGAACGCTTCTGTTGGAATCTAGCAAATCGGTTGCCATAGAAACTGTGTTCCATAATAGCTACAGTCACTAAATTGGTATTTATGCAGTCTGAGAATACAATCAATTCTCTTCATTCTTTCTCTGTCCCAGCTCCCACTCTCTAGCACATGGTGTAAGATATGGTATCATAAGTAGGGTACATGTCACTATTGTGTAACAACATTTCAAGTGTCTCGATAAATGTTAATATGACGACAGGGGGCAATATGTCTAATTTCAATGTTCCGGAGGGATATTGGCAATGCTAAAACGACTAAATCAGGCCATACCCTATTTTAGTGATTTGACGCTGCCACTGCAGATTAATTATACTGTTTTCGATGTACATCCAATTGCACACAGCAATGCACATTACTAATGAGGGAGAAATGGATGGCAGCCGCATCAAGTCAGTCAGCATGATCCACCAAGATCATCAAAGCAGGAGGGACTCTGAGACTGGGGAATACTTAGACTGACACACAAAGGACATGGACAAAAATAGATGGGGGGAATCCATAAGTGAGAAATAAATCTGCTTTTAAAGTGAATGCGTGGAGGAGAGTCACTCCAATCATGACACACCCACACAAACATAACCCAAGTGTATCACATGCACGTACCATAAGCCTACCTTAACCAATACACGCAAGTTACTGTGCTAAGAAATCATTTCATCTCCTTAAGGTGAAATGCATTCATCGGGATGCTAAGTCCTCTATGCAACATACTATAATTTAACCGTCTGTTTGTTAACTGGTTTATGCAGTGCTCAGGCAGAGGAGAAACCTTTCAATTTTACTCAGAATTAATAAAAAAAAAAATGAACAAGACTTGATTGCCAGCATTGTTGGAAATGACCCAGGAAACCCATTACTGATCAAATTTATCTTTGTAAATGCCCGGTAGAATGCTAATTTTCCAAATATAAAATATTTCGAGAACAATTTCATATGACGTGACTGATTAGCGCCTTATGCCTAACGCACCGGCATTCTCTGGGGAGATCTGCAGACGTTCCGCTTGGAGAGGAACCGTCATTCTTCAGCGCATCAACAACCATTAACCACCGCACGGAATCTCGGAGGACGATGCTTTCTATTCGATGGTGCATAGCCTTCCCCGTATCTTAATATAAACCTTATGCTCCCTCAGACTCCTCGCATTTAAACACGACTGTCGTCTGCATTCAGTCAGCCACGTGCCTTCATATCGTCGGAGCAGAGCGGGATGGCGTTAGTTCTCTCCGGCACCTAACTACCCACTCCCCACCCCCGCAGCGACGTTACCCGTCTTGCCCGAAACTCGCGGTCGCTAGAGAGATATGGGGGAGGGGGTAAGCAAGCTAAATGCAGAACACTGTCAAATAGGAATAGCTGCGGAATACTTGACTGACTACAGCTGTACTTGAGGGGGGATGAGCAGTCGATCCGTGGAACCTTTATAATAAACAAACCGTACGCAAGGTAAGGAGTTGACCATTAGCCATTACATTTTGTTTGTAAATGTTTAAATCACCAGCCTGATACTGATTATATAAGTTGCTTTAAGTTTATTTCATAGTCGGCTTACAGTATTCGTTGTACATTACCAAACAATTGCTATGTAACATAGTTAATTTTGATGTTATTTCAAATTCTGTAAATATGCAGCGAAAGAATGCTGCGTCCACTAGACACGGCGATGATACTATTCCCTGCAACTTATTACATTCCGGCTAGAATCATTATCATTAGTCTTTAGAATTAACTTTGAGGAAAACGCTCCGACAGCAATTTATGGTAATTATAAAGGTGCAGTCAACGCGGTTTGACTTGGATAATACTTAAAAGCGCACTCTGCATAGCAACGCTTTTCTCACCAGCTCAGAAATAGGATAATCCAGCCATCTATAATACGCATTTTTGGTGTTGATTTCATTATAATCCAAGGGCTACTGCAATCAAGTAGTCTGCTATAAACATAGTTTCGCCTGTTCCCTGATTAATTATTACCATGAGATACAATCCACTTTAAAGCTCACATTTCTACGTTATATTTTCTTGAGAACGATTTAAGTCAGTAATATTAATTTTGATGTTCCAATTGCACTGTGTCGGACTTGACATTTCCACAGAAGGTGTGCAGAAACTAATTTAAAATAAGCTGTTTCTTAAAGGCTGTGCGGCTTCATTGCGGTCCCTGCGGTCTGACATACATAGCGAGCTCAGCGAGGATTTGCTTTATACTAAGCGACAGTCTTATCGTGGAATATTTCCAAATGTTGTTGGACGTACGGACGAATGCAGGCGACGGCCGCGGCTATTTCTGGAACGGGAAATAAATGTACCGTACAACTTATTTGTTAGTAAGGTAGAAAAAAGGGGCCAGTTGATGCTCACCATAAATATATTAAAGCGAGACGTCAATGCGCAGTTCAGATTGTTTTGGCGAAATCTTCCAGGTCCCCAGCGCGTTTTATGTACCCTTTTTTGAGGAACTTTTATCTGGCTTGAGATGGAAGCAATCACTTGAATATCTGATTTTTCTCCTGAAATGTCAGTGAACCGGTGCTATTCATAAAATGAACGCATATATTATTTATGTAACAATTCCTATATTCACTTCACCCGGATTTCTGAAATCCAACATCGTTAAAAGGTGCATTATATCACACCTTTGCGTGCAGTGCTTGGATACGGAGCGGCTTAGGTACCACGGACAGCGCCACATATGACTCACGCAAGTCAGTTATTGGCTTTCTACTGTTTAAAATTCACAATTACATTATATTACATTGAATGTCCATATCTTTATTATAACGGAATCTGCCCTGTAATTTAGGCAAGAGGTTTAGCCTTAAATATTTTAAAGGTCCAGAATTTAGCCGGTCTGATCATAATCTTCAATATTTGTAAAAACCATCGTCACCCTTATCTCAAAATTGCCTCGGCCAGGAAACAGATCTAGCAATGTTTTTTTTTTTTTTTTGAAAGAAAAAAAAAACAATTTAACTGAATTGTATTTCTAATAAAACAACAAAACAACTGCCAGCCAACATCCCTTATGGGCCGAAGTTGAACACTGACTCGTTGAACACTGACTCGTTGGACACTGACTCGTTGGACACTGACTCGCAAGAAGATTGGAAGTGACTTTGCTGTACTAGATTTTGTTCGGCCTTGTTTATAGGAATATAGCAAATGAACACACCTCTGTCTCTAAGAGTCTGTGTCTTTATCTGTAATGCCCTGACTTTGGTAAGTCTTTTTAGGTGTTGAGGCTTTGTGATCTACCAGTGCTGAGAATAATGATTATAGTCAGTATGTAGAATCAAGACGGGTAATAATATAGGGAAATAATGGACTGAAGCTGTACCATAGTATTCGGTGACCCATCATTTGCTTAAATTGTCTGTGTTCACAGAAGCCATATTAGTCCTTCACAGAAATTTAGCTTAATAACTGAACTCCCAGGAGGCCTTGAGGCTGGGCAGGGCAGTTGTGAGCCCTTAATCGTGTCTCATGGAAGGGAACCAGTCACGATTAGTAGAATAGAAAATATCCTTGTGGCTGCCCACTATGTTTATTTTAGAGATGACGTTTTCAATGGGGGACGAAGACCTTGGCCCACCAGAACAAGGAGTGCATCTGTTACGTGTGCAAAGGCTTGGCGGCATAAAAGGATTAGGGCTTTCAGCAAGTATACAATCTGAAGATCTGTGCCATTGCATGACAGGAGAAGACAAAGAGACAGACAAAACAGCCCACCAGTGCCGGCCAGCCCCTCGCACACAGACTCACAAAAAAAACTCACAGTAAAAAAAAAAACTCACAGTAACTCCATAAACTAGCCATTTATTAATAGCTGTGATATATTACCCAGATAAAATTGGGAATCTGTGCAAGCTGCCACGAAGTCCGAGATGACAGCTGTAGCCACTGGTTCAGGACGCAGTGAGGTGTTGCTCGCCCTGGACAGTTGGGCAGGATTGGCAATCAGGGGGAACAATTGCAGCAACAGGGGTCACACTTGACTTGGGCACAGTGGTGAGTAGCATCCAGGAGATGCAGAGGCCCATGCATATGCATGATGGTGTGTAATCTAATGAGACTAGCGACAGGCCCCGAGATTCTGGCGGGTGATTGGTCATTTCTGACAGTGTCTCTGCCCACTCCTGCCTCCCTGAGAAACTGCAAGAGGTCTGAAGTCAGTGGATTCACCTGAAGGCTATTAGACACGAAATGCATGGGGTGGGTGCATGGGAAAGACAAAAATTACAGGATTATGTTTTAAAAATCTGTTATCCTCCAGTTTATTTCTTGCATAGCCAAGGTGATGCGCTGCACCAGGGTTGGGGCCACTGCACCAGAGTTGGGGCCACTGCACCAGAGTTAGGGCCATTCTGGAATGCATTCATCAATTCCAGTTCAAATCAGGAAATGGAACTGATTGGAATTGGATTGGAAAATAAATATTGGAACAGAATTGGAATTGAATTCAAATTTCAGTCTGATTTAAGTTCCAACTCCAGTTCCACTTCCTGATTTGGATTGGAATTGACAAATGCATTGCGGAATAGTCCCAACTCTGCATGGCACAGAAACAAATTACCTTTGTTGGCTATGCATTTGCTATAATTTGGACAGTAATTGCAATGCAGTGAGAGATTTATAGAGCGATGTATATGTGATGAGAATGACAGCCACAAATGCAGTGCAAAATATATGAAGGACTAAAGAGGAATCTTCTTCAATGCCTTGATTTAATATTCATATGCATTTGTGAACAAAGCAGTTAAAATGTGTATTCCTACTGGCAAAAATTTGCCTGTAACCAACTGGCAGATTAAGTTTTGTAATGATCTACTTGCCCATTCTCGTCATCAAAGGTGACATTCTGAATACTGTTTTTTTTACAATCTTTATAAGCAGTAAGGCCAGTTTAGCTGAAACATTAAACTGAAGCTGCTTGCATGATTCTTATCTGACATTTAGGGTCAGTGGGCACCTGTAGTGTGGAGCAGGGTTTTGAGAAGCTTGAGGTCACTGCAGGGTCCAATCGCATCCTTACAGCTGTGATGTCCTGTTGCTCCATACCATGCTGTTCAAACCAATTTCAAGTGAGAAGCTTATAGGAAAACAGTAGTGGTGAAAAATCTATGGCACCTTGTAATATGAGGGCGAAGGAGGGTAGCTTAGAGAGCAGCTGAATGATTCCAGTGCACAATATCTCTAGATTATTTGGACATGCAGTGACTCCCATAATACCATGTATAATGACTACAGTGCAAAATATCTCTGGATTATTTGGACATGTAGTGACCAACATGATACCATGTATAATGACTCCAGTGCACAATATCTCTGGATTATTTGGACATGCAGTGACCAACATGATACCATGTATAATGACTCCAGTGCACAATATCTCTGGATTATTTGGACATGCAGTGACTCCCATAATACCATGTATAATGACTCCAGTGCACAATATCTCTGGATTATTTGGACATGCAGTGACCAACATGATACCATGTATAATGACTCCAGTGCACAATATCTCTGGATTATTTGGACATGCAGTGACTCCCATAATACCATGTATAATGACTCCAGTGCACAATATCTCTGGATTATTTGGACATGCAGTGACCAACATGATACCATGTATAATGACTCCAGTGCACA
>JAABNY020000136.1:14888831-14899145 GCA_015164015.2 Brevimyrus niger
AAGCAGCTTTATTTCCATATAGAAATGACCTTCCATTCACTGGATATCCGTGTCTAAGCTTGTGCGTGTGACACCGCCGCTAGGCGCACAGAACTCTCCGGCCCTGGCGGAGAAACAAGCCTCACCGTGGATGTGCTCAAAATCATCAGACGTTCAGCATTCGGTAAGGTGAGAGATCCGAGACGGTGAGGCAGGGAGGAGGCCCGTCACTGTCACAGAACACACTGCATCCCTGGGGTCAGTGGGGAAGGTGGGGGCAGTGACAGTGGGCAGGCAACGCTCCAAGACATTATATGGTACGTGTGACACACAGAGGCTCCGCAGCACAGGTAAGTACCACAGACGACATATGGGTGAGAACTTTCTCCTCCAGCCCGAGTGTCAAGGAAACATTCGTGCGGCAAACACGCTCCATCGAGAGCGAATCTCAGTGTATCCCCATAACTTGATTACAGCACAGGGGCAACAAAGGGGTCAGCGGTATTTCTCGAAAACTGTCACCCTTACAGTACATCGACTTTCCCAGCCGAAGCTTGAGATTACAGCCCATCTTAGGGGGGGCGCAGTATCATTTGGGGATATGGATGGACGGTCCAGATGCTGTTTACGAGCAACTAGCTCAGCCGGCCTCAGGTAAACGGACCGCAGGGCTACACGCCGCCGTCTATAGATGGATCAGATGGGTGGTATTCAACAGAGTGAGCAGAGGTTCCACATTCCCTGACCGGGGATCGAACCCGGGCTGCGGCAGTGACCAGCGCCCAATTCCAACCACTAGACCACCAAAAAAACCATAAGACTAGAGGAAGACGCTTCATTAAGACCCGTGACGAGCACGGCCACCTTGATCGGTACACTCCCCAATTCAAACGTCCCAGTATACGTCGCTAGAAGCCATCAAAACCAGCGGGAAAGGCGCCTGTGTACCAAGCCGGCGAGCACCGCACACGGGAGCCGCGCGTCAACTCCAGAGCCAAGCGCGACGTTCTGTTCTTTAACATGTCAAAGTTTCCTGCCTGTCTTGCGTGTCATGGAGTGAAAGCCGGATTCACAAGTGACTGACAGTTACATCGCATCAGGCCGCACGGATCCTCAGGTAAACCGCAAGCCTCTTATCGAAACATTCAGGAGCGGCTGGGGGGGGGGGGGAATCTAATGCTAGCAAAATGCTTTTCTGGATCTAATGGTGAGATTCTTACCATTGAGTGTAATAGATAACAATGTATCATACATCAAGTGCTGTTTGGCATGCCAACAGTATGGTGATACTTAAACAGCGGTTTAAATAATGAATATGTCCAACTGATATGCTATTACTGTACATTTAGTTTGCAATAAATGCGTTAATTCTTTATGGATGAAGAGAAAGTATGAGTGAAGCATGAATTTCATGCAGTACTTGGTTATATCAAAATAAAAGTCCAAAATCATTAAAAATGTTACCTTTAAATATAAATTCTGCACCTGCCGGCGTAAATGTATCAAAACCCACCAGCCCAGACTCACGCTGAATACCAAACAGTATCTCCAAGCGAGCGTTGGAATGCATGCCTTTAATTGGCCATCTGACCAGATACAAAGTGTCCTAGTCTGTATCCGTCACAAAAAAAAGTGACTTTACATATCATCATAAGGATGACTTACCAGAAGGGGATGGAAGGTTCGTTCATACTGAAATTGAAAAAAGACCAAATGATTTAGTTCATCAGCACAAAAAAAAAGCCTGAGGATGGAGGGACAAAATAAAAGAGGAAAAAAAAAACATGGAGATGAAACTGCAAACTGAACAAAGCAGGAAAACCCATGAACATACACTGGCGCTGGAAAAAATATATATCAAAACTTATCTGACAAAGATGTTACAGAAAAACCTATCTGGATTTCTTATTCCAAATAACTTGCATAAGAACTCAATACATTGAAACTGGACCAAATCTAATTAAATTTAGAACATAGTATTTCAGAATGTGATTTTTTTTTTCCTTCCGCATCAGGATTTAAACGCAAAAACAGATCTCATCTTCCAGAATGCATGTGAGCCAGCTGATAAACAAGAAAGTGCCAAGTGCATGAATTACATCTGGAGAAAAATAGGGATGTTAAAAAAATAAATAAAAAACAACCATTATACACTCATTAAAAATCTCCCTTCATTATTAAGGTATATCTCAACAACAACTGTCTGAGAACATGAGGAAAAACAAGAATTATATGGTTTGGTTTGTTTCCATTTTATAAGATCTCATCTTATGAAATGGAAAAATCTTATCACCAAATAAAAGCATTCACCAACATTGTACAACAGAGCTTGTACATTTCCTCAAAATGTGAAATTTCATTTTTAAAAATCCTGCCAATTCCAATTACAATGGTTTTCCATCCAAAAAAGGCAATGATTTCCTTTGTGAGCGTAAAGGCCCCACGAGGGAAGAGGCCCTAGAAGTGGTGGAAGTCAGATGCCACCATTCACACTAAAACAGCAATACGAAAATTTCTAACCCATTACTGCTGCTAGGCTTTGTACTACCACAGCTGTGCATTAACAAAACCATATACTATCGACGGAGCCTCCTCAGGGATCAGTATCCTACTCTGCTCATATTTATCCTTTGTTCTACTACAGTTCTGCTCCAATCTTAGGTACATATCTTCATTATTTAATGGTAAAAGTCAACCTTCTCCACACACACACATACACACACACATACATATTTGTATCTTTGTGGGGACTCTATTCAATTGTATAGGCATAACCCTGATCAGACAAGATAAGATAAAATACGATAAGAGATATACACTTTAGGCATCATTCTTTTTTTTTCTTCGTTTCTCTAATGGATGTTTTATAAAACTTAATTTCCCCTTGTGGGGACCAAAAAAATGTCCCTACAAAGTAACAAGTTACAGGTTTTTAATCACACTGTGGGGAAACCCCATCCGCACAATGTAATAATCACACACAAACACACACACACACACACACACACACACACACACACACACGTTTGTAATTATATCGTTGTGAAGACCCCCATTAATTTCTATGGGGAAAACTCTAATCACGATATGACCTTAAACCCCACCCAGCTCTAACCTTAACCATAAGTAACCAAACAAAATACAAGACGTTAGGCATTTTTAGTTTTTTGACTGCATTCACAGATCTATGTGGGCACCTGAAAAACAGTCCCCCACGACGTCAAAATAACAGGTTTTTAATCGCACTGTGAGGAACATTTGGTCCCCGCAATGTAGTATAAACATAATCCACGCACACGCCTGGCATTTAACATCTGGTCCAACTGTATAGCAAACAAGAGAATACAACCAGTGACGGAGAAGGAGGAGAAGAAGGAACGTTACCTAAAGGCGGCCTGTAGGAGAACAGAGCACACTGTAAGGTCTGACCTCCTGCCTCAACTCATGCTACTCAATCACTAACAAAGGATGAGATATATTCATACTTTTAATATCTGTAGTTCAGCTTAAAGATGCCAATTCTAAGACTTTCCAACAAATTACTGACGAGGGAATATAAAGGAAAAGCAAAGAAAATTTAAGTTGAGGGAGTCTCTGCAGAACCGTAGGAAATTGTATTCTATAACAGCTTCACATCTGTCCCAAAGTTAGCTAAACCTCAGGTCTAAAAGGACCCTGGTCCTCCCAGTTCATGCAGGAACCATTTAGCCACAAATGGAAGTACAGTTCTAAAAATGTTTGTCCTTGGGTATAATTTCTGTATACCTGCTGTGTGTGCATAGTTGAATTTAATAAAAATAGCTGCTGTGTTCCAGGTCCAAAAATAAAATTTCACAAACTGCAACTTTTATCATATATCATACAGCTCTACTTTAGGTTATCTTCAGAGTGCATTAAATATTTATTTCTATTTACTGAAAACAGAGTCGCTGTTAATGTAGGTCTATTTCATAAAATTTTCATCACTGAAAACAAAACAACAGCACACAATAAGACAACACGGTGAACCATATACATTTTTTTTAATTAAAATACAACTAATACAGCTTTAGGTGCCCACTATTTCTGCATTGTTCTCAAACGTCTGTACTGATGAGTTGCATATCTAATAACAGCTGGACGTTACATTATTTACTATTGTCTTGCCGAACAGGGTGGAAAGGTGGAAAATAGAATGCAAGAATGTCGATCAAGTGAATCCAGTCCTTCTGAACTATTCAGCTATATTTGAGGTTACGCGTTAGTTGCAAACTACTGGATTCTGCATATGAATAATACAAAAGCCAGTGCTTTAGGCATTGCATGTCAATGGTCGCCATTTGCGTGCACACGAAACAAGTTCAGAGAGAGAGAGAGAACACGTCTCCACTTACGTAAATGGCTGAAGCATTTTTTTAATTGTACAACCATCAGTTCCTCCGGAGGTATACACTTGGCGCTCTCGGTTACATTTTTTTAACCAAAAATTTCATTCCCCGTTGCGATCGTTATCAGCCAGATTCGCTCCTTTGAGTTGAAGTGTCAGTATTAGGATCGATTAAAGGCATAATATTCGTGCACGTTTCGGGTTCACATCGTGCCCTCTATGCCGCTACTGTACTCACGCAGCCGGGGAGACGCAGGGCTTTCTCGGCCAATGTGAGTTAACCCCTAGAGACTCGAGATGAAACAATGAAACCGATTCCGCTCCGTAAATGTAACTATTTTCATTCTATTCGCAGGTCTTCTTACCCCGTGGTGAAACGCGTCTCGAGATTGGACACATTAGTGCATTTCTGCGTTTAACTAACGGACTTCATGTGCGAGGATTTTTATCCCCATTTTTTCCCATTACTTTAAAACGGGGTAGTTGATGCAGCGTCGCAGGCGATCGGCACAACTGACTGACTCTGCACCATAATTTTCTCCTCGTATGTAATCGGCCAGTCTCATCCACGCACATGCGGCTGTAGCCGGGAGATGCCGATCACATCGAATCGGGCTGTTAAACTTGGCGAGCGTACGGTGCCTAATTTTGTCGGCGAACAGGCCCCGGCGAAAACCTCGGACTCACCTGACTCTGGTTAACCCCGCAGGTTCCACCGACTCCGGGCTCGCTCTCCGATCGTGAACCGCTGCAGCAGATCCTCACGACCAGTCCCCGGCACCGGCAGGCAACACAAAGGCGCTGATTGGGCCTCGACGAGCGCTCATCCCACTCGGTGGCTGCACAGACAGGCGGGTTATTGGTCGGCGGCTGTGTCGGAGACGCGCCCCTATTAAGGTGTGTGTTGTTGTCTGTGTCTGGAGGGGAGGGGACAAGAAGCGGTAAAATGATGGGAATTAAATGGGTTGTTATGCCCGTCGTGTCGGCAGCATAAGCTTACCATGACAGATAAATTGCGGACAGCCATGTTTACTCTCCCCCTCCTCTTGCCTGGCCTATTGATCGGATTCCATTACAATGCTTCGGTCCACTGCTGCCTAAAACGAACTTTTCTGGACCCCCAAACTGTAAAATTAAGAAAGTATTGTTTGACTTTCGACTAGTACTGCTTGGTACTTTTATGTTTCAGAAAGCTTCAAATTCGTAACTTGTTTCGAAATAATGACAGTGATGGTTGCGACGCGCAGAGGATGGTATACAACATATACATAAGGATTAAGCAGCATAAACTTTGCCGATATTTATGTAGCCTAATCTCTTTATATTTTAGGAAAGTATACAAAATGATGGACATTCATTTACTTTGTCAGGATGACATATAGCGTCAAAAAGTAAAAGCTCGGTCAAAATTAACCGTTATTGACCGTGCTCCATTTCAGTCAACAATTCATATGAGAATTATAATTCACAATGTGTCAACTCGCTGTCATTTTTCTTGAATGCACCATGTTTCGCAAATATATTTGTTGATTATATATAAATAGGCCTATTCACGGTAACTGTGTGTACACGTTACACTAAGCTAATCAGTGGATTATTATTTTGACTACGGTCTGCTGCTGTATTAAGGGCATTCTTGTAATGCGATAAGCGAGTATTTTCATCGGCATGTATAGTTCCTACTCCCACTGACAGACGACCGGACTATACCTCATCATAGCCTATAATCCGTTTTTAAACACGACCAACTTTCCGTAGGAATTTCGCTGCACTCTTAGAACCTTGTATTTTACCTCTGAAAAGGTTTCACAGCTTTTGCAGCACTTACACATATAATCCGGATTCACTTGCTTATTTTCTTACTACGCACTGGACGGATACCATTGCAGGATTTCCGTTTGGAGAATATACCGTAAAAAAAAAGTATTGAGGAAAGCAACATATACGATTAATTTATACTTTCACAGAAGTATAAAAGCGGGCATGCGTAAAAAATTAACGATTAAAAAGAAAACGCTTTTGTCTTCGTATTGTGTATCGTGCCCTCTAATGGTCATCTGGAGGCGTTGCGCTCTTTGATCGGCCGCTTAGGGGCCGCTTCTCGCTCATTACTGTGTAACATAGGGTTAATCCTGGTGGAATAGTGCGCATTGAATTCCGTTGCGGGATTTCCGACCGACCAGCTTTGAAAATGACTGCACGCTGCCACGGTGTTACTGTGTATCTAAGATGTCCGATAGTCACCACCAAGGATCGGCTGAAGGAGGGACGGCAATGGGAATGAACTCTGAAGGGCTCATCACATGATATGTGGCGACATTTCGCGCAATAAACTTGTATTTTGCATAAAAATGGTGACACTAATTTGAATCACTACTTCAAACCGTTTCTCACCTAGTAAGGGCATAGGGCTTTGATCTGAAAAAGGTTCACCACAATGTCAACACATGGGCGGGAAGTGTTTTTTGTTATAACAAAACAGCTTCAATCATTTTGACAGTGGATATGAGTAACCAGTTTATATAACCAGCTATAAATGGTACTACATAAGAAAAATGAAAAAAACCTGCTACACTGTTTTCAGAAGTTTATTTAAGTTACAGCGATAATCTTATGCAAGAGTTAGATTAAAATAGCAAGACAGAAAATATTTACATTGTGCCATTTTAAGATTTTATGGCCAAACAAACTCAGGTTAAATAGGTCCATGTATATAGTTTTTCCATCAGCTCCCCTCAAGGTCCAAGCCAAAGGTTTCCCATTTGTGCTGATTTCTGCCTAACAGTTTTAGACCCAACAGAAGCCACAATCAAAGGAAGTTGCCATTCACAGCTATCATTTCCTTTAACACGGCGAAACAGAAAAATCTGACGACCAACCGAACATGTCAAAAATAAATCAGGAGTATAGGGACCAAGGTTAAAACAGCAAAGAGGTTTGCCTATTGAAGCCACGGACAAACGAATCTTACTGGATTGTACATAATACATGCCATTTGGAGTGCTTTAATTCAAGCCATATCGTGACATAACGCATGCGAAGTCTGGGGATTAAAATGCACTGCCAAATTAAAATGAAAGAACTGAAAATTCACTATTCGGCAAAGCCTGAGTATCAAGTACTATAAAACACAAACATCACTTAGTAAGGCAAACAGTGACGATTTAATGTATCAAAAATAATTGAATTCTGGGACGGTGAAATCGTATTTAAATAGCTCCTTAGAGAAAAAATATTTTTTTGCCCAAAATATTGAATTTTCTACTATTTAAAATATTTTAAATACCTTAAAACACCAGACCTCACCCCTAAATATGGCTTTGCATTCCTGGTAAATGACAGTGAAACATGATCGGAAAAAATTAGACACCTCATTTCAAACAGGGTGTGGTGCAGTAATCAGTGTTAGTTTTATATTGCTTTTTTTTAAAAAAATGACTTTGCATCACCATCCCTCTCGTGCGATGGCCTTGCATCACCATCCCTCTCGTGCGATGGCCTTGCATCACCATCCCTCTCGTGCGATGGCCTTGCCTTACTGGTTAGTAGCCGCTTGCATTTCCCTTCCCCGGAATTGTTTATCCAAGTGCACTTTTCGGCAGACCAGGGTTTTTCTGCCTAGGGATTGTTTGTATACCGTTTCCGGCCATTTTCATTTCTCTGCCCCATACAACAATGAATGACCTTTATTTACACCCCCCTCCCCAAAAAAAAATAGCAACGGGGAGGGATTAACTATGGGCCACTTGGCACATGGAGGTGTACCATACAGCAGAGCAATATAAGCCTGGTATCTCCACCCCATGGTAAATGTACTGTAAATCTCTGCAGAAAGTCCATTCTCCTCAACTTTCAGTTTTAAATATCAGCTGCAATAAATGGCTGATTATCGCATCAGATTATAGTGTTGTGCTTATACATACATTTAGGAGTTACGCATTTATGCATTTGAAAATTAAATATGGAAAAGATAATGAATTCCCTAAGCAAGTCCTGTCAACACCAATAACCGTTCTGTGCTCACAGATATCGGCAGTGTGTCTGCGGATATACACTGCTCATTTCTTGAAGAACTTCTTGTTGAGGAGGAAGATGAGCAGATTCACGTTGACCTTGGCCTTGTCAAACATCTTCATGACGGCGACCCCCTCGTACTGCAGCTGCAGCAGGTCCTAGATGAGACATGGACAATGGGCAGGTGCCGCATGTAGGGGACGGAGTGGAGGGAATGGCGAAAGTGGGCTGATCTTCAGCGGCAGATTGTGTCTCTGCGAAATGGCTTTTTTTTTTTCCCCCGTTTGTTTTGAGACTGAATTCACTTTCATTATCCCTACAGCAGCCTAAAGAAAAAGTCCCATCCAACTGAAGCAAAGGAAGCTTCAAGTCGAGCATGTGCTACTTCAGGGAGCCAAAGAGGAAGTGCTGAACACAGCACAGCGTTTCATACACTGCCTCGATCTCCCCCCTTATTTGTGCACGTGGGAGAAAACACACCTGAGCAGGAGGTGGAAAAAGTTCTAAGTAAAAGGAACTCCACCTAGTCAACCATTTCACCAAGACACATGGGGCCAGATTCTCCCTCCCAGGAGCGTTAAGCATTTTTCTGATAAAATATGACGACGCTGGCATGACTTCAAATAATTAGCATTTTTGGCAAAAGGGACTGTGCTTGAATTCTGCCATCTGGTGCTTGCTCACCTGGTACTTGAGAGGGAATTTCTCCATGTCGACTCCCATGAAGCGGGCTTTCACCAGGAACGTGCCGCCCTCTTCGCTGGGCACGATGTCGAAGATCACGTTCTTGAATCTGGAAAAAAGAGCGATCGGATCAGAAATTTCGGGGTGCATTAAACCTGCCATGCATCCATGGAGGGGATGTTTTATCATGACCTAGGGAGATGACACTTCAGCATCACTCGGCCTTGAGGGGCCTGGGGGCATCGGTAGCGAGTTAAACCGCGTCTACAGCCCGAGATGTACGGCGGGGGATTTCAGGGCCTGCACTGACTGTGTGGCTGGCAGGTCCTCGATCTCCAGAAGCACGCCCTTCTCGTGGAGTCTGGAGGCGGTGTAGGTGAGGGCTGGCAGCTTGCTCTTTTTTCCGCCGGCCTTACTAAAGGATGACAGACAAGGGGACGGCCATTAGCGCGAGCCCCGAGGACGGCGAGCCCCGAGGACGGCGAGCCCCGAGGACGGCGAGCCCCGAGGACGGCGAGCCCCGAGGACGGCGAGCCCCGGCTGCACCTGCTCTTGGAAGTGAGGTTGTCCAGGCAGCTGGCGATGTACTGGCTGTAGTAATCCACCTGCTCGCTGTGGAAGGAACTCTTACAGTGCAGGCTGTGCAGCGTCTGCCGCAGCTTCAGCAGCTCGGCCTGCCTCCGCTGGCGGTACAGCCGCTGGTGCCGTATGTCCTGGAAGAGAGCGGCGGGGAGACTCAGCACTGGGCTCCCGGGAGGCTCTCGTCGCTCGGATCCCCGGCCGGGTCCCACGGGGAAGGCAGCCGTCATTCGGTTTCACACGGGAGAACCGTTGACCAGAAAAACCCAAGTGTTCATTTCCAGTCGATACACTCGGTGGTTATTCTAGGAACGCTAATCGATTACAGTCTTTTTAGGGCTCTGGAATAAGTCGTATTCTAAACTGAGTTTACATACTTTCCCCCCCTCTCAGAAAATAAAATAGCACTTAGTCTTGCTTGTAGAGGTGTGCTGACTTTAACAACGTGCATCAATCAGTTAAGATGCGTTTAAGAGCTGTGGAGATTCAGTACTGCAAACTGCCTCATGCAGAGGTCAAAATGTGGGCCACCTTGCTCTTCAGCTGTGTAACTGTGTGTGTGTGTGTGTGTGTGTCACCTTGGCGATGAGCTGCAGGATCTGGGCCTCTGCATCTGGGGGGGTCAGCACACCCAGCGCCTCCAGTCTCCTGAGACTGCGAAGGATTTTCCTCTTTTTCTCTTCCAGGGACAG
>JAABNY020000136.1:14936775-14956542 GCA_015164015.2 Brevimyrus niger
ACACACACACACACACACACACACACACACACACACACACACACACACACACACACACACACACACACACACATTGTGTCTCAGTGGTGTATTGGAGTGTGACACAGTGTCTCAAGTAAAGTGAAAACGGAAATGGCCACTAAGAGACTTTTTTTGGAGACTGTGTCCTATGTCTTTGTGCCATACATACAATTACAGAAGCCCAGGCTTCTCCTTGGCCATTCCCCTGCAATGCCTTATTATTTATTGATGGCTAAGTATTATAACATTGGGTGGGGGGGGGGCACACTGTAGTGGAATAAGGCAAATGGGTCTCTCTTTTCTCACCACCCTGCATCCAATTTCTTACTCCTAATTGGATCCCGGTCAGATGACTGGCAAATAGAGCTGGGAGTATATACACACAGATGGGCATGGAATCCCCATATTTCAGTGTTGTTTCTGCTGCACAGTATATCTCACACAATTACCTGCAGTTAGGAAAAGACCTGCCGTCTTGGTGGTGATAGGAAAGAATCAGGCTTTGAAATCCAGGGCGGGTATAATGAACTGCTATTTCCTTTGTCCCAATGGGGTCTATCTAACAGGGTAAATAATAGAGTATGTGAGTCATACTAAGGGGTTGACAGTGCAGAATATTCCATCAACAGGGGTGTTAGATTCCGCATACGTTTGCAGGCTGTCGCTATGTGGTGTTTGTAGCTGAACGTCACGTGCAGCAGCGACCGCAGGGAAACCATCAGATACCGTCTGCTCTGCCGTCAGTTCCTCACCATAGCCTCGGCACTAAAGAGAGACCAAGAGGTTCGCAGACAGAAATGATCTGGGACCAGTTTTGAACAAATTAGCATTTCTTTGCACAATGGGTGCCAATGCCTCGAATGGGGTTTTTGAGGGTCCAGGGGTGGCTCAGTCTGATAGTGTTCCGATACCTATGTGTCACACCTATGTCTGAGTATACTGGATGGCTTTCAGTCCACGGAGATTTTCACAGAAGTCCTGGGGCACAAACTGCCTCTAGCGTCAATCATCCATCCATCTGTTTGCTACCCTATGCGGGATCGTGGGAGTGTTAATCACGCTAAAAAGCTTGAAAAGGCCCCAGTCCTTGAATACTTCACCAGGGAGCTTCATTACGCACCTATCCTCATTTTCCAGTTTGTAGGTAAACAACACAGTTTCCCGGCTATTAAGGAAACGGTCTCTTCCTCATTAGTGGCAGGTTTTGGTTCACAGTTATTGTAGTTTGCTTTAGCACGTGGCGAAAATGCAGCAATCGTTTTGTTGAACGCATCGCTATACGCATTAAGCCAGCAGATTCCCACGGCGAACATTTACTTTCTTCCTTATTCCCCATTGAAATGACACTGCCGCTCTGTGGGTGAACAGCCCCCACACCGCGACGCATCAGGGACCACGCAGCCCGTCTCAAAGCGCCGCTTATACAGTACCGCTGCCGTGGATGTACATAGAAATGTCTTTATTGTCAAGGCCACAGGCTTTTTCTGTGACTGCAGTGTATTGTAGGTACTGAAATCAGGCCCATTCCTTGTGAAGGGAAAGAACAACGTTAAACATTTACGGTAAAAGAAACTTTACAGGTGATGTTGATCTAAGGAATGAAAGTAAGCATTCAATACATAATAATGAAGGAATATTAAAGAATAGAGATGGTTACTTGGTGAAATTCTCCTGAGGAATTGCGTTTTCATTTATAGATTCACTTTTGCTCAAATTATAAGGATACCACCTCCCAAGAGAGGACATCTGAGCGTGCCCCCACTGGGGGTGGGGCCTGGGGGAGACCCAGGACACGCTGGAGGGATTAGATCTCCCAGCCAGTGTGGAAACACCTGGGGTTAGCTCAGAATGAGCTGCAGTGGCCTTGAACAGGAAAATCTGATCTGAGCTGCTCAGCATGCGGTCGCTCACGCGGTGGGGAAGATGAGGTGGGGAACTTGCACTAGACTAGCAGTTACGGAAGAAGGGTGTATGTACGGCCTGTAGATATTGCCGTTAAAACGCTGACGCTTGTAAACCCAGTTTTCAACGCACTCTACAGGATGCAGAGGAACTTTTCGCACCTGATGCCAGTGGAGCTGCACGCATCACCAAACTCCTCCAACGGTTCTAGCTCCGCGCCAGTGGGCAGGTGGGAGGCGCCGACCTTCACGCGGGCTGCCCTGTTCCGGGTGGGAGCCACGTCGGTGCTCTTCCTGTTTGCCGCCGTCAGTAACTCGGCCGTGCTGCTGAGCGTGGCGCTGGGCCGGGGCCGGAGACTGGCAGCTCACCTGCGCCCGCTCATCGTGAGCCTGGCGGCGGCCGACTTGATGATGACCTTGCTGGTCATGCCCCTGGATATGGCGTGGAACATCACGGTGCAGTGGTACGCGGGAGACGCCGCGTGCAAGCTGCTCTGCTTCCTCAAGCTCTTCGCCATGCACTCGTCCGCCTTCATCCTGGTGGTTATCAGCCTGGACCGGCGCCACGCCATCCTGCACCCGCTCGACTCCGTTGACGCTAAACGGCGGAACAAGAAAATGCTGATGCTGGCCTGGTCCCTCAGCCTGCTCCTGGCCTCCCCACAGGTGAGTGATAGGGTACACAGAATGAAATCTCCGGCTCGGATGTGGTGCTGCTTCCGACAGTGATGGAAGCGCAAAATAGGTAGCTCTGTTTTTCCCGTCTTTCTGGGGATAAGAGCAGACGTTGTCGCTTTATGGATTCATGGAGTTCTGATACTCCTATCAAAACTACTAGCAATGGCTTTTAAATTGTAGGTTATATGGCTTGTTAGCTACAATCACTATAGCTAGTTATTCAATTTGCTTTTAAACTACCTACTATCATATAGCAATCGACAGGAATCAAGGCAATTATTGTGACAATCGTACGTGCGTCATATATCGTTGTCTCCAAATTAGCCACTCTGTCGAAGCATTTCTGTGAGTCTCTTAGCAACCTGAAAGTGACAAATCTGGTGCATATCCAAGCTGTGTTTATGACGCATTTCTTCTCCGTTTGTTTTGTCTGTTTAACGCTGCCGGCGAGCTGGCATTATCGCAAATAGCCGAGAATGTCCCCCGTGAAAAACAACAGCATTCGCCGTGCAGCGTGATGAATGCATCACATATTTCATTCTGATTCCGTGTTTCTGGCACGAGTACGCCATTGGGAATGCTGCACACACATACGCAATTCTTTGTGTCTCTTACATGCGGGAATTTTTTTGTATCTCGAGCGTCCGCTGAGTTTTTTGAGTAGCTCCCGAAACAGGAACTTTTTATGGAGTCAAAATTTGTCAAAGCCGTGGAGGGGAAGCGTAGCTGAAGTCCGGAAGGTGCTTTTGACTTAAGGCAACAGACACGCTGATTCTATCTTGAAAAGGCCACAGTGGCCCTTCCTTGCGGCATTACAGAAATACACTTGATTGGTCCCATTGCCAATTACCTGCCTGTTACACTCTGACAGTGGCTGAGATTTCCTATCTCTGCTAGTCTTGGAAGCCCTGACAGGGTGTATGGGAGCCGTAAAGGGCCTCACACAGCCGGTGTCGCGAATGCAGACACATATTGTTTCCAGACACTGCAAGCCTTCTCCCTTCTGTAAGAGGTGCATCTTCAGAACGTCGTGGGTCCTATATTTAAAACCATGAGACATTGTAACTCTGGGCAATGATGTGTCCAGAAAAAAGCTTCCAGACTGATGTAATGTTCTTACTCATCAAAGTTTATAGCTTAGACTAACATAATTATTCAGGTATGGGATGGTCTGTAAAGCAGAGGAAATTAGGCAGCGCTTCAAACAGATGATTAATGATTCAGAGGAAGCAAATCTGTCTCCAGGTCAGTGGTATTGTGGGAACATCTGTGTACTGAGTGACTGGATGAGAATAGTGCTTAAGGAAAGTTCACTGTTATTTGGCACCCAGCCTTGAAGAATTCATAAAGCAGCAAATCATTCTGCTTTATATTATTACCATGGTAACCAGGCTAAGGAGCAGATAAGGGGTAAGGTATAATGACATCACTGTCCCTGCATTTGAGTCTCAGGTGTGGTCCACATTCAGATAGAAACACAATTGAATTGGGACCGTGAGATCAACCCCCCACTCCCCGCCCCCGTTCAACAAATCCACCCCCAGTCGGTGAAATCTACCAAGGGGTATCCCCCCACCACCCCCCCAAGTCGGTGAAATATATCAAGAGGGACTCTGGCCAGATCATTTTATCGGGGGTGGTAGACCTTGGCTTTGTGTCGCTGATGGAATTGGGCCCACAGGAAAAAAATAATTGAGTAGCCCTGGAATGGATTGCCCAACGTCAATGAACTGGCAGTTTTATGGCTGCTTAAGGCTGGTATCAGAAGAGCACATCATGACTTGAAATTCTGTTAAGATCTGTACTCAATACTGAGCAGTGTTCATATGATTAATACCCAGTAGTGGTGAAGGGTTAGATTGCGGGTGGGCAAATTTAGGTGACAAATTCATTCAATCAGTGGGGAACATCCTTGCCTATTTGAACTAAATATAAATGCAAACTAAATGTAGCATTTCTGTATTTTTTTTCCCCATGAAAAACAGCTCTTTATCTTCAGGGCAATCAAGGCCGAGGGTGCCGACTTCACGCAGTGCGTCACCCATGGTAGCTTCCGGCGACGCTGGCATGAGACCGCCTACAACATGTTTCATTTCATCACACTCTACGTCGTCCCCCTGCTGGTCATGACCTGCTGCTACATCCGAATCCTGGTTGAGATCAACAGACAGATCCACAAGCGCAAAGGTGCACGTTCCGCCGATCACCCACACCTACACTACTACTTACTTGCTTGATTGCCTGCGTTTGCTCTATATTCAGTGTCTTTGCGCAAGATAAGTGCACATTTTTATTAATTATAGTAGGGAGAAGGAACTGAGATTTTTCAAGTTGCCGGCACAAGCAGGTGTCTCAGATAATCATCTGCTAATTGTAGTAATGACGTTGACTTGGTAGCCACTAAAAAGTATATATGTGGCTTTTTATGGTTAAAGACTAGTATCATATCTGCATGATGTACATTTGAAGCATATGTGCTTCCACCTTCGAAGGTAGAATTCTAAGAACTAATATCCAGCATATTCAACTCTCCCCAGATACAGAGCTGCACTTGAGGTGTAGTGGAACGGACATGATCCCCAAAGCACGCATGAAGACCCTGAAGATGACCATCATCATCGTGTTGTCTTTTGTGGTGTGCTGGACGCCCTACTACCTTCTGGGTATTTGGTACTGGTTCCAGCCTCAGATGCTGCAGGTGACGCCTGAGTATGTCCACCACATCCTCTTTGTGTTTGGCAACCTCAACACGTGCTGCGACCCCGTCATCTACGGATTCTATACGCCGTCCTTCCGTGCTGACCTGGCCGGCTGCTGGTGCCGCCGAGCCCGCGACTCCTCCCCCAGGTCCTTGGACCGCCTTTCCGGTCGGCCGAGGCGCCACAGTGTGGGGCCGGACTCTGACGCCCTCAGTGGGGAACAGCAGAGAGGCACAGAAGGATAGAGGCCCAGATATTATCTCAGCGTCCTTACTGAGAACCACGATTTAGGCTTCTCTGTGGAACCCTACAGTATTCTCCAAACTCCACACTTGCAGTATAGCAACCAAAAAACAAAGAACCAAACTCTTTATCAGGGGTGATTCTAGGATTTTTAAGGTGCGAAGCTTAAGAGTAATCATAATTCATACGGAGGGGCTAACCTTATTATTAGCCAATTATGTGCTTTGCATCAGCGATTGACAGGGGAGGGGGTACTTCGGGGGCCAATCAGCATTCAATTAGGGCCAGTGCCCTTGAGGCCCTGCCCTTGTATGGAGCTTGGGCCCCCGCGTTGCATTGAGAATGATGCCCCAGACCAGTGTGTGAAATACAGGGGGGTCCGACACCCCCGATTAACCCATGAGATTAACCCTGAAAACCTCAAAAGCAAAATTTTAAGGAGGTCTCAAAATCGGTATTGTGCAACAGTGGGGCGATGGCGGATGTACTCGTGAAGATGTCACATGCCTATCCGTATATTATATACCGTTGTTCTTAATGTTCTCTAAATTCTCTGAAATGACGACTTATTATGTCTTTATTGTATAATTCTATCACTGGTCTGGCCCTTACTTTTTGAAATATGCTACAGCTAAATCAATATTTTTTTTTTCATGTTTATTTCTAACAGTTGTCTGTGAAAAGATCCCCGTAAAAATCAATTCTTGTGGAAATACACTTTGGTGAAAGTATACCAGCATGGAATACTATACCAATACTATACCAATACTACACCAGCATGGAACCTGGCATATATAAAGAATCTTCAATGTTGAGTATTTCAGTAATCCAATTGTGTTTATCTGATTAGAAAAATCAAAAAAACTGAAGTGTGTCAAATATCAAGCAAGCTCTTGCTTATTTTAGCAATAAAATGCATGCTGTGTGTATATAAACTGTACAGTTCCTTACGTGAATGTACTGTTTCCAGAAAATAAGCTGCAGGTCTCCAATTCAATGGTATACTCATAGAATCACAATAGATTTTTTTTCAGCACAATGAAGTGAGATGTCTAGTTTGTCAACAAATAACTGTGTGATCTTATCTACATGTGAGAAGACAACCTACCTTGTTGTCTTGACTTGATTATCAGTGTGCCGTGTTTGTGGTACAGCCTGAAGACCCCGTGCATCTTCTCCTGGAGACTGGTTGGCCTTCTAACAGTGCCGTATGGTAAAAGTCCATACAGAGTCTGCTGCAAGTTGACGGTATTCGGTGTGATGTTTGTAGCTGATGTTCTTATGTTACTGGGATGGTGGCCTTTGAGTTGCACTATAATTACACTGAAATCAACTCCTTTCTTTTCCTGTGGAGATGCGTGTGGGAGCACATGGCATGAAGAAGGAAAGATCTGGAGGAGCATAATTAATTCACTTCATTTGGTCCCAGCAATACCTCCCGCGGGCATCGATGAGCTGTCGCTTAACACTCTCCTCTGTCACACTGTCCTCATTGACTTTCAGCCACTTCCTTTGACTAAGCAGCTACCAAGAAGCACATCTAATGCTCCCAGTTACTCCATCTGTTACGTTTATCGACTGCATCAATTCAATGTGAACAGTAAATGCTAGTTTGAAGAACAATAGCTCCGGCACCATCTTTAATACACCGTGTTATTTACACATATCACTTCTCTTATGTGTTACTGACGCATTGTTATATTTGGTTATAAGAGGAATGTGGCGTATTGGGTACGACGTGAGATTTGCTTGTTTGTAAAAACATCGCAAGTGTAAATGGCAGCAGGATTTCCGTACAATCCGTACAAAGGAATGATTAGGGAGGTGAGCGATGGAATTGTTTGTGTGAATAGCTAAGATTCCTGCCAACACTGAACACAATGAGAAACGTCATTCTGAAATGGTCATGTGGGCATTGACAAGGGGCCAGAAGGAAAATGGGGCCTTTTGGCGGTAACACTGCCTGTTTTAGGGGAAACACAGTTGGTGGGAGTGGAACAAACAGGGAACACTTGGTTTAAAAGAGAACCACCCATTTGGCCCAGCAGGGAAAACCAAATGGAGTAGGTGGGGGACACCTTTGGTAACGTTTCTTAGTGAATTTTTGGCCAAAGAAAAGAGCAAGTTATACAAAGTATATATGTGTTTTGTTTCTTATGTGAAGTTGCTTGTACTCGGTGACTATTGCCTTCAATTAAACAAATTGGGAGAATGCTATTACTGATAAATATTCCAGTTGCCATAGCAATTCACAGCCACTATGTCTAACATGGATTATATGGTCATATAATTTTAGCATGGAAAAAACTGTAATTCATTATATTTCTTTAAAGTTTATCTTTATATATTATAATATATATTGGTTGTGTTTTAGAAGAAAAGTTGTTCAATAAAAGAACGTTTTATCAATAATTGGCTAAAATGACTTTTTTTGAGCTCAAATATACAAACGTATTGACATGATTAACACAAGCTACCATTTAAGGGTCTCATATACCAGACCTGGTACATGTAGGTATACATCTGAGGGGAAGCCTGTGGACTGTTTCCAGGTTGTACTCCAGTGCCTTTCGATGTCATGTGTGTCATTTTATTTATTGTGGCATTTTTATATTCACGTTACATAACACAGTTCCGGTCCTCCGGAAATGTACTGTGCCTTGGGCAAAGTGATGGGTGAAATCTAGAGCACAAAAATAATAACAAAAACAACAAGAAGAATATACACAAATGCAAAAATACAGTGTAAATATACCATAGGATTTTCTTCGAGTTATCTTTTATAGTAACTTTCAGGAAAACTTTTGTTGACTTCTCAGGTTTTTTTGTCTGTTTTGTAGTTTAATTCCATATGAAATTAGACTATACGTCAGATACAGTCTACCATCAATTGAACTGGTTTTCAGTAATGTTTGTAAAAAAAAACATGGACAGACTTCGCATGTGGGAGATTTACTTATACAAAAATGGCCAATCAGATTGTAGAGCAGGTGAGTCCAAGCAACTAGAGGAGGTAAGACCAAGATATCTGATTGGTTGGTTCCATCTCCTCTAGTTGCTTGGTCCTGCCTCCTCTACAATCTGATTGGTTATCTCTGAACCAATAACTTTTTTTTCTGCCCTCAGAACATTTTTGTGTATGTGAAACTCCCATTAGCACAGGCTTTTCCTCGACCCATTGTATCTAACCCAGGGGAAAAGTAGACAATCAAGAAGCGAAAGAAGAAGTAAAAGCCTTCATTTCATGGTGGAAGGAGAGGCCACTGGCTTGTTGGCATTACTCTAAGCCATTATGACAGCTCTATATTCTGAGAACAAATTTTGTTTCCCAAAAATGGAATGAAGAGGAGGGACGGCAGAAGCAAACTGCAACAGTGCAAAGGCAATTTAAGAAGATGTTAGTGAATGACAGACAAAGCACAACAAAATATACATGTTTTCTACAAGTGCTCTTTTACAACCATGGAGGTCAACATAACCAATAACGGCATCCTACCCTCCGGATATGCCGGCAGAGCTCAGGGTGAGTAGTATCAGCATCTGGAAAATATGACAATACTGGAAGGTACAAATCAATGTGGATTCCTTTTCTTGGCAAATGAAATGGTGAAGTGGTATGAAGAACTCTAACATGAAGGGTCTGAACATGGAGAAATGTGGGGAAACTGCAGCTCTGTTGTCTTTTACTTACATTTGACTGTTTTAAAGCAGCACATTATACACCTTTTTAAACTGCACGTCTATTACTCTGTACTCTTTTCATTTTTTTTATTTGCACTGACTGAACTATATGTGCTGCATCTGCACTTTGTACGCACTTTGTACACACTTAACACTATAAGTTTCCATGTGTGCATTTATATTCACCTTGCTGCTGTGTGTACCAGAACCGCCCCCTGGGCTCGGTAAAGTTCTATCTCATCTCATCTTATCTTAAAATAGGACATGCATTAGCATAGTGTAAATCTTCAAGATGGTTAATAATTAAAATGGAGATCACGTCACCTTTAACTCACTTTAACGCAATGTTTTGCACATAGGGATTTATATCTTTTTTTTTTCCTTTTTTTTTTTTGGTGGCTCAGTTTGCACAGTCCAGCAGATTCGTACTGCGGCAGAGATGCTGCAGTCTGCCGACTTGCTGTCCCTGCTGGGGGTTCGAGGGCTTGACCAATGGCTGAAGGATACAGCAGCTCGCCGTTAAAGCGGATCACACACTTACAGCTACAGCTCTCTTATTGCAGAATATCGATCGGAGTTACGATAGATAGATTTTCTGATTTCTCATTTCAAAACCAGAGGACACAGTGGATGAATCCGAATTCATCGATTGCTGCAGGAGGACAGCCGGGATGGTTCATGAAGATCGCGGCAAATGGGTTTGTTATTTTACAACTCATCTCAAAGCGCCTCCGGTCTGTTTGGGAAATAGCACAGCAGAGTGCTTAAGCACATCAGTTGTGCTTTAATTAAACTAAATGTTGACTTTCACCAAGACCGGTGCTTTAAGTTTAAGTGATGATGTCTGGAGATGTTAACTGTAGCTGTTCTGTGGACTAAAGCCAAAAAAAACAAAAAAAACCTACAAACTTTGCTATATTTTCAAAGTATTAGTCATTCAAAGACAGTACAACACAAGACAGACAATTACTGGCCCCTTCCCATGTGGCCCCCTACTCTACTCCTATCCAAGAGAAAAGTCCTTAGATGAGTTTAAATCACGTTAGCTTAAACCTGTGGTGTATACCTTCATATATATATATATTCATTTTGATTCATATGTCATTATTAAAGGAAACATACCATATTATCACCAAAACAATGTTTTTTTTATTTCTACCCCTCTTTTAGAAGCCTTGTCATTTTGTGTCATTTTAAAACTTTTCTTCCTTTGTTGTTTGAATCAGTTTCTCTTGAAACAGTCACCAGAAAACAACGAAAGAAAACTATAAAAAAATTCAGTGATTCCAAAGAGAAGTATGATTTTAGACTGAGTAAGGATCAGGTGAAGAAGCGGGTAAAGGAGACATTTTCAAATATTATAAAAAAAAAATAAACATTATCTGATGTCAGCCTTCATATTATTTAATCTAGAAGAAGTAGGACTACAGTCTTATCTCCCTTCCTGTCTTGCTACTCTCTATTCTGCAGAATGACAAATATCACTGCAGTCCTCCAACTGCAAGCAAGGTCTGGTGTTGCGAATCTCCCATTAGAGCCCGTGTCACTGTAATCTAATCGGGGAGTTGCCATTACAGATGTTACTGACAGTGAAGCGTGACCAGTACCTCACGTCCGGCCATCAGTCACATGCCTCGCATATTGAGAAAAAGAGACATATATTTGCTATACATCCAATATTGCATGCACAACAAACAAAACGGTTGTTATGAATGCCATGTCTATAAGGGTCTATGAAGACGTTCATTACACATTATAATGCATTCACAAGGCATTATGAACATAAATGTTTTTTTTAAAAGGCACAACACATGGAGTACAATGCATCCCTTATTCTTATACAGACCATTATAATGCATTTGAAGCAATCTAAAATGCATTATAGATGTAAAGTACAGTAATTGTTAGGGCAGTTGTTTGTCTTTGATGGTCGGACTGTGAATATGCTAGACATGATGCCTTCACTATTAGTGCAATGTCAGTTTTGTAAACAGAAAGAACTGAGAAAATGAAATAAAAATGATATTCCCCTTATTATTAATCTGTGACACAATTAGGAAGAAACCTTTGGTGAATATATCAGTAGGTTTCTGTTCTGCATATTTTAGATGTAATTACCCAAAGCTTTTAATAAATTTCAATAAGGGTAAAAATGTTCTCTCGAACATACCTGCCGATCAAGATCTATGTGTGTAGATAATTCAATTGCCCTGGTTATTTGTTTTAAAAAATATAAATATCGCCATAATGATTCCCAGGATGTCTGTGTCCTTTGACGGGTTTCTGGGTGAATGACTCCAGTCCTTGGGTGTGTTGCTACTCCGTCCTGCTTTATTGAACTCGTGCAAAGTCACCATTTATCTGCAGTAAGGTCACCAGAAATAAAACTGGGGTGTCTTGATATTCCACGGCTGGTCAATAATTTGATTGGTGGCACATGAAAGACAATACAGCCTAAATACATTTAAACCAATTAATCTTAAATATTGCCCTACTGATGTTTGGAGAGAAAAAAATGGATAAAAACCCACGGTGAGACTGGCCCAGAAACAGCCACTCCTTGAGACTTAAGGAAGACTGTATCGAATGATGTTCTTCTGCCCGAGAAACATGAAATGCCTGGTAAATTCCATTAAAACCCCAAACATAATGATGACTTGGGAATAAATTGGATTTAAAAAAAAAAAAATCCTCATTCTAGATAAAACACCATGAAGGCTTCCAATTTACAGACAGAATCACTTTATATACATTGTTACATGTCATCTAAAAGACTGCAAGTGATTTTGTCATTGTGATTTTAGTGTTACCCAGCCATCACAAATATGAAATTCTTAATCTACACATAGATAGTTAGGTTATCTGATGCAAGGTATGGGACAGACATTTCCAAAAGCAATTATCCAGTGCACTGTTACAGGAGGTCAATCCCAGGAGTCAAAGCAGGGTGCAAAATTAATTGGATGCCAGTTGATCACAGGCCAAACACACACACACACACACACACACACACACAGACAGACACACACACACACACACACACACTAATGGAAGCAAACTGTTCCATTAAACCTCATGTCAGTGAAAGCAAACTGGAGTATCCAGTGAGATACCAGGAATGAATTTAAAATAATACTGATTCACTAAGTTTCTTAGTAATTTATATGTTCTAAAAGGTTTTCTTCAAAACTTAAAATTTAAATTTTAAGACTAATACAAAAGCAGTTTAGCAATGTCCTCAGAGCTAAACTTGTTCAACTACACAATGGGAAACTTTACATGAAATCTTATCTGTAAACATCCGATGAAGAAGGATAAATGTGGCGCAAACGCAATTAAGTGAGAGTAATTAGACACACCTTACTAAGCTGAATGACTTCCAGGAAATTACCAAATTAACCATGCAGATGTGATATAATGAGAATGGCTCACTGTCATTTAAAATTTTTAATTTATTTAGACTGCTATTGAATAAATGGCATTTTCTCTGAGCAGATGGTTAAACAGATAGCAATATATTACAGTATTGTTAAAGCTACACTTGAATGAGAAATATATAAGCCTGCAGCTGTTTGATACTCGTGTGACTAAAGGCTTTTGTTGATTAGGCAATGGACCCCCATGTTTCTGTGATAAAACAAAGTGTGACCTTGAATTTCATGAATTCACTACAATGACATCTGTTCTGATGTTTCAACGGGAGGTCTATGACAGAATGCATTATGCATTTTAACCAAAATGTGTTTTGCTAGTACATACAACCAATGAAGCGTCGTATTTTTGCTTCCTTTAGCGACCTTCTCTCAGACAGAGAAAGCCGTACCGCCGAGTCAGCGGGCAGAGACTCAGTATGAAAGGATGAGACCGACGCCCCGGCTGACAATGACGCAGCAAACGTATAAAAGCTGATATAAGACAATCGATAGAATACAGCCTGCAGATTAAATGTCAAATATTTACCATTGGATAGAGTGCTCTTGTCTGAAATTTAATTCCCACGATTATCTTGGGGGGAAAGAAAAAACATTATTATAAACTATGTGTTTAGTTGGTCAGCTAACCTGGAGTCCCCTGACTGTCCACAGTAAGCACCAAGAGCCAAAGATAAGTATTGCAAGGCCCGGATATTTCACAGGTGCATCCCTGGCTGCATAGAGCTCACTTCAAGGCATGATTGAACTTTCCCATGACAGTCATTTGCATCACAAAAGGAATGAAAATGACAACCTAAAGATGCCTATTCTTCTAATACAGCGTCCGTTTTTGCCGTCTGTCCCTTCTGTTCTCAAGCAGTGTCCTCAGTGCTTCATTACACAGTCCCTGGCGACGGCAGTAATAAGACCATGGACACGAACGGAGAGCGAGGAGCAGGTTTTCCAAGATTGATACAAACTGAGCCGCCGTTGCAGAAGAACGAGGGACTGAGATCATTCCAGCAGACATCTTGTGGTGTTTGGGGCTGGAGCTGCTTTGGTAAGACAAGGCAGCTGGAACGTCGCCGCAATGATGACGAGCAGAACCGTCAGTGTTTCACGGGGAGCGTCATATCACTGCAGAACAGCCACGACAAAGCGGACATGACGCAACCCAAACGCTACCATGGGAAACTCTATCCTACCAATACAACGTGAGCGTGAATGTGAATGTCGGAAAGGAATGGTAGCTGACCGTGGTTGGTGAGTGCGGTTACCTTCGACTTGTATTATACGAAAAGTGACTTCAATGCACATCCGTTAGTTAGTTAATAATATGGTCATCGTACACATGATGGCCAAGGCACAAAGTGTCAAATTACAGATTTTTTAAAAGGAAGGCACAGTCAGATTTGTTGTCAACCTTGCAGTTTCGAACACCTCTGTAGTCAAACCTTTAAAGGAGCACAATGATAATGCAGCCTCGGTACATCTGCAGGTCCTTGAGCAAGGCCCTTATCCCCCAGCACCCTGGGCGCCGCTACAGGTGGCTGCCCTCTGCAGACAGCTTACTCTGCAAAGAGCAAATCGAGGGAGGTGTAAAAAAAGAATTTCCCCATGGGGATTAATAAAGTGTCTATTATTACTAAATACTCCCTATTAAACAGAAGAAACCGAAGCACAATTATAAATCCACAAAAAAAGAGTTTTTTTGGCTGCCATTCTGAAGGTTGGCTTTGAGGTATTGATGTGGTCAACAGAAGACTGTAACACAAAGATATTTTGAGGAAAAAAAACTCAAACGGGCATTTCTGCAAAAGCCGGATGCAGATGAGGATTAAAAATGGCCCCTGCAGTTTGCCCCATGAAAACATTATGCTTTCGAACCATGATTTGCGCCTGAGAATAAGGAACCTTTACGGTGTAGCAAGCTCATTAAAATATAAATCACTCTGCTCATTCTCCACAGTCTTGTTAGCTTAAGTTAAGCAAACAACTTGATTCAGTAAGAAACTTATTCACGTCGTGAAGTGAACTTGGCAAAGTCATACATGTCAAGGTTTTTATAATTTTTTTTGTGTTTCTTCACAATTTCAAGTTGCATTACTTTCTCAGTGAAGGCAAACATGTGTTGCTCGCCGTGCATCAGAAAAAAAACATTTCCTTGTGTCACTAAGCGCCTAAGAAGCGGACATTGTATCCTTTCTTAATGTCTAATTAGTTCTTCTCACCGCTGGTCAGGATAATATAAATTAAGATGGAAACCCTGATTGAATGTGAGTGATCAGAATTCCACATCTATTACCGGAGAGAATTTACACAATCTCTACAGTTTTCCTTCTTTCCTAGACAACAAACTATACTAATAAAAGTGTTGAACGGGTCAGTTCCATAGCCATTGGCTTGCAAAGTGGGGCTTCGTAACGCTGATAAAATCCTTGACAGACACCTATTCCAGGGACTAAATCGCATAAACAAATAAAGGCACTTAAAGGCTCCACGGAGGCGGATAAATGGCCGTTCTTGCACTCGGACGGCAAGCTCTGTTCTCAATTGTATGTATGTGTGTGTGTGTGTGTGTGTGTGTGTGTCCGAAAAGAGAGAGGACGGGATACGAAGAGAAGCCAATCCAGTGTACCTGTACTCATATTCGTGCAGATGGAACATAAAACATAGTTTCATTCTCATTTTCAAATCACACGTGAGAAGCGTCTAAAGTTAACCCAAGCCTATCTTGGTCATACACGTTGTACACTCAACCCATGTACTGATGTCCTGGCAATTGTAATACTCCAAACACAGGCTGCTTCTCTCTGGACAACTCTCTCCGCAGTACATTACATACTTCCTTGAGGTTGTCATCCTGTTTACACGGCGGATTGTGAAAATGCCTTTTATAGAACCTCATTCATTCTTGTATTACATTACTGGCAGAACCTCCCCCCCCCCCTACAGTGTTTTGGTTACTAAGCACCAAACATCTGAAATATTCCGGAGAGAAGGGCCTGTTCCTGCATTCAGCTGGTACAATTCTGCTTTTGCAGTATTTGCAGTAGCGGTACGACTGAAGACCTTGATTATGTATAAAGAGACTGGGTGATGATGAAGTGCACATCTAATGTGCTGGCCACATGTCACCTTGGCTGACATTCAGGGCATCGTTACTGTGGTGCCTCTGCTCCCCCTTCATCTGAATAAACGAGGAAGGACATTTCTCACAGTCTTAATTATACAGCAAACCCGGGAACTTAGAAAGCAGAGCCCAGTAAAGAGGAAAGCAGAAGGGAGTTCAGTGATGTTTTTTAATCTTACCTGATTCGCTTTTCTGCCACGTGCAGATAGCACAATAAAACACAGACTAGTTGTATGTGCCCATTGTTCAGTTTTTATTTTCTCTTCTTTGTCTTTATTAATGCACACAAACACTTTGATAAGGAATCTTCTTCCGGTATCTGAGGAGACTTTATTGTTTAACCAGCACTGTGTTTTATTACAGATGGAGAGATTTTCCACTGTGTGGGACCTGGGCAGATAGGAGTGGCCCCTTTGTTATCTGTCTCACGCGGACCCTCACACACCTCCCCAGTTTCCGATTATTCAGTCCAATCGGCCTGGACCCCTAGCGGCCCGCTGAGAGGGACAATGGATCCTGGTTTTTGTTACTCGGCGGTCGGGGACAGTCCTGGGGAAGCAGGCCGTCACACGGGAGACAGGAGCCCAGATGACAGCGGCATCTAGGAGACGATCCACGTGACTCGCAGTCCCAGAGGAAGCGTGACTCACCCTCCCTGCCGCAGCCATCAATGCTGCAGTGATCCGGGGTGTGAAACCTGGAGAACTGGCTGCTTCTATTCCTGTAGATTCATGGCTTCTTTTATCCTTGATAACCTGGTTGATATGGTAGGTGTGTGGTGTATATGCAGTATTAGATCAGGGCTGAACCGGCATTAAAACTCAGCCATGGTTTACAGCTCAGATCGGCCCAGCACACTTACATACCCTTAATACATTTTGCTGAGTCGGAGGGGGGGGCTACCTCACAATAAAAACAAAGACACACAGCCTGCTGACCCACACGCCTATTAGCCCCCCAGGAAATCCCCCATTATGCCAGCTAGCCAGTCCATGGTCGATTCTATATTCAGCATATAGTGGACAGTGCTTCTCGTTTGGTCTTTTATCATTCATTCAGTCATCAGGAGATTACTAATTATCACTCTTCATAAGTCAACGATATATTTAACATTTTTTTTCACGAAAGAAATTGCCCGGGAAGAAGAATTTAAGAAAACACATTAAAATGATCTCAATTTCCTGTTTTTTTTTTTCAAACATAAAAATGCTCCACATCTTTTCGTCACTCTCCATTGATATGAATAACAACCAGAGAAAAGAGCTCACAGTTGTTGCTTCTCCCGAATTGCGTCTCCTCTCATGAGTCTGAGCAGCAGACGTCCGTGGGTTTGATTCGTCTTCTACTCAGTGCAAATAAAGGGGAAGGAGAAACACACCAATTAATCATTTTTATCTTCTGGATGGTGTTTATCTGTGACCTAATAATACCTTTAATATGATTCGTGGAAATGATTCTGCGTGCACACCATTAATGTCAATCCACGCTAATGGCCCTGAATTCATTAGTAATCTGAATTATTAGCTATCACGTCGGTAGTTTTCATGCATGTCCTCGTGCGTAAACTTGCGATGCCCAAGGAATGGAGTCCACGTCCAACAGCTTTCATCAACAATGGTTATCTGCCTACATACCCTTTGTGTGTTAGGGCTTGGGCTATGCAAATTCCACACAAAGGGAGAGCAGTTCATTCACGGAGTGACTCGCCATTCATTTTGTTCCTGGGTGAACCCGACCCTGACCATGCTGTCCACAACCGAGAGTCCGAGGCATTATGGGAAATACACAATGACGCCTTCACATACGCGGACTCGACATCTGCGGCTTCGCGATTTCCCGCAAGTTGGCCATGGGTAATTCAGTGGCATTATTTTTGGACCTTGCTGAAACATCGTGGAAATTCATGTAAGCCGTGCAAAAAAACCTTACCCGTAACACCGACGCGCTTCTTGGCGTTGACTTGGAAAAGCTCTGGCAGGTGCGGTCATGCGTACTGGGGATGGATCAACTAGGCTAGTTCAGTGAAAATAAACGGGCCAGCATGCTTTTTTACAGCAGCGAGCCAGTGTTCAGTATTTTGTACTCACCTTCAATCTGAATTACTCACATTTGGCAAGTGGGCGAGCTTCATTTCCAGCCCTGGATGTGCTGGTTCTGTAGTCGAGGTAACTACCACCACAAGCTCCACAATTATTAGTGACGGCTAACTATTCACTTAATCAGCCTGCTGCGAGAATGCGCTGATTTTCAGCATGCTTTGATATGATTGGCTACGGCGGTCCAATTGCTGCTGTTGAAGTCAATGGAAGGGGAAGACGTGAGACAATGAAATCAGTATGGAATATAAATCAATTTTAAGCTTTTTGATAAAGTACGAATTCTGAAAAAAAAAACTGCTTGGCAATCAGAGTACTTGTGGTTCATCACTTTACACCCATGAATGGCATCGATCTATTTATTTGCTGATGTATAAAGTTGGCGTGAGATTAAAAAGGTCGGGCTAACCGTGTCTAGATACCGGCTCTTGGGTTAACCAGTAGCTAACGAAGCGAAGCCGCAGGTATGGTTAATCATTTCTCTCTCCTGGAAAAGAGAAGATAGCAGAAAGAAAGCAGGGTTTTGAAAATCTAGGAATAGATGGTGCTGGGAATAGATATGTAACAGGAAAAAAATCAAGGCCTGTTATTTCCACAGGGAACCCCAGAGAGATACATGTCTCTTTAAATCCAAGCCCCCCATCCCCCATTTCACTGCATAATGGATTCATTCTCACTTGTCACAGTCTGGCACAATGCCACACTCACACGTGGCACCATCAGTTCAAAGAATGTGCATGCATGCTCGCACACACATGCACACATCTTTTAAATGAAACTCACACTAGTCTTGGCGCGATTGCAACTGTACTTATGACTTTACTCCAGCCGTCCATTCTTCATGTTTATCCTCCATAAAGTGGGAATTTTTAAAGACATCTTGTATCTTCTGCTTCAAAGATCTCCCTCACTCATTTTCTCAAAATGTTTTTTTTTTTTTTTTAATAACCATTGAATTGCCGAATGGTCACTGACCGAGGCAGCCGCTGAACACGGAACGGTTGCGCTCCACCTTCCCTCCCCGGGAGACGCAGGACGACTCATCGGTCACGTGACCGGAGACTAGATCTATCGCTCCGTGTCGAAGGCAATCTGCCCTGACAGTTGTTCAGCAATTGCTTTACTGGCACTTGTAAAAAGACCCTTTCTGTGGATTTTCCTTCCTTTCCCCTGCCATAAAAAAAACCCTGACAAATCATGCTTCCCCTTATATGTTACCGACTGTTGCCTTCAAGCGACAACATGGCTGATTGAATCAGCCTCAAGCCAGAGAATCTTATTTAAGGAACATCCCATTTTTTTTTAATTTCCATTTACTTCAATCGAGTATTTGGAATATCAGTATATAAAACCTCTCAAAGTTTTGCTCAACAACTGGGTACATACATTTAAATAAAAACATCATGTATGGCTGCTTATTATACTGCCCAGATTGACACATGACCATGGGTGTGAATTATGGGGGGTGGGGGTAAGAGTTACTCAAAACCAGCCAATAAAATCTCCTGGACCCACTTAAGTGGGTGGAGACCTCAACCCCCTCCCCAGTTGCCAACCCAAAGTTATTTCCTTAAACATGACCTTACATGAGAAGCTTTATATTCCCCCGGGATTGTTCTAAAAGACTATGTTGGCTACAAAATGTAAAAAGGCACATAACAGGTGTAGTAAATGGAGAGTACTGTGTGAGTAGGACAGCGCGGCGTTTAACAGCCCTTCTAAAATCCGAAGAGGATCTTTCAGATCATAACAGCACACTTCGCTGATCTTGTTAACACCTCCCAAGCAATCGATGGTCATCTGTTACCGCCTCGCCCACCTCTGTGACCCGCTGGCTTTTACAAAGACTGAGGTATGCTGGTGAAAGCCGACCCCCCCCCCTCCCCCCGCCGACCACCGGCT
>JAABNY020000136.1:14986238-15000513 GCA_015164015.2 Brevimyrus niger
GTGGTTTTTCGCATCACTAGGTCCAAACACCTATCCGTTATCTATACCGCTTTATCCAGGTAGGTCCAAACACCTATCCGTTATCTATACCGCTTTATCCAGGTAGGTCCAAACACCTATGCGTTATCTATACCGCTTTATCCAGGTAGGTCCAAACACCTATCCGTTATCTATACCGCTTTATCCAGGCAGGTCCAAACAACAGTGTGTGATATTATTATACTTATGCGAACTAATAAAGTCCATCACCAGTTTAATAATTGCTTAAATGTCTGGTTTCTTGGGCTTGCTCGTGTTTTTTTTGCCTAAAGAAAATTTGAGGTCTTGTGACTTGAGATACCGAGATACCTTTAAAATTTCTCCTAGAAGCAGACGCCAGTCAAATTTCTTCGGAAGAGAAAATGGTGCATATTAATCCTGCCGGGATTAGAAATAAAGCTCTTGAATATATAAAATGGAAAAGTTTAAAAAGAGGTGATGCATGTGAATTTCTGTAACAAAGAATTACTTAAGAGTTCGTTTCTCTAACTGGCATAAAAGTGTCGTGATGACTACGAAAAGACGTGTTTTCATTTCTACAAAACTAAAAAGAAGAGAAAAAAAGAATCCCAATCAACTTGTTATACGAATCACATACACGTATAACCACATATCACATACTTACGCCCACAAACACTGGTTTACCGAACATCTTACATAATACGGAGGTTTCATGTTCCGCTCAGTTTCTCCTTATGCAGAGTTTAACACAAACAAACAAATATAACAATCCAACAAATAAATAACACATCGTTGAACGGAAGTGGGGATTTTCCGCGATAAATAATCGGATCTCAGGGACGACACAGCAGGTGCGCGATAATGGTTATCAGAATTAATAAAAGGTAATGCAACAGTTTTATTTATTTAGTTTTATTGCAATATTTGATGTTGGCTACGCTTCGTCAAAATGTCGAGTTTAATAAGCAGCACATATAAAAAAAAATGAAGTTCTTTTTTATATTAGGTTACGTTCTGAAAAACGTTAATTAGCTAATTCCCAGTCTCATTTTCTTACTAACACATTATACAAGTCTCAATCATTTCGTTTTATCGCAACAAAACACACGATATATATAATTGTAAAGGCTGGGATGTGGTATTTGGGAATTAACCACGGAATACTATTTGTAACACAGAGTGTACCGAGTACCTACGTCATTATAAAACAAAATAAACCTGGAGGCGCAGAAATCGTTGCAGTGCGCTCGGGGTTCCTTTGTGCGCTTCGCTTACGCGAACTTGAGCTTAAACTACGGACTTGAGATTGTCTCTTGAGATAGTCCGAATTCTTGAATGCGAGAGAAGAGTCGCATTTAACAACAAGAGACGGGATTTAATGTCTAAATAAAATGGAATTGATTACTAAAGCCCATTCTGTAAAACTGGCAACCCACCCAGTGGCTTTAATAATTAAGTCACCATATAACTGAATTGTTTTCTGTAGCCCACAGATGATTAAACGAAAACTACCATTTAAATTGTTTCAATTTTATTTGTTTCTTAGAGCATTTGCTGTTTGGGGGAGTAAAACTGGAACGTAAACTACTGGTTATAAAAGTAATCAAGGCTGATTACAGCAGGTGACAGACACTAAATACGTGGTTTTTTTTACTCCCACTACATTGCCAACATTTTCCACACTCAAAACCAGATCTCTGTCCATCTTAAACGCCCATCGCATGTGTTTATTTTTGTTTGACCTTTAGCTTTCAAAAAGAAAATTAATGCAAATTACAAGAAGAGATCAGTCCAGGCTCATTTTCACAAACGGCGCTCGTCGTTGTAGCGGCGCTTAACTTTCAACACCAACACCTCACATTACATATTTTCGAATCAGTTAATTTGGCAGAAGATATGCAGTACAAAGTTATATAGAATCCAAATGAGTTTAACAGACAGTACCGCACCGTCTCGTCTCACCCATCCTTCTCAACCAATATTTTCTTACAAAACGAAAATTGTGCGAAGATAAATTTAATGATTAAAAACAACTTACTTGAATCGAAGACCAGCAGTGAAAATACCAGCAGCATGCAAAAGGTGTTCATGATGCAGAAACAAATCCAGTATCAGGTCTATAAAGAACTGGGTCTATTGAGAAACCCTTTACAAAATTACATCTGAACCAACGGAAAGTCTTGGCTATAAAAAAATAAACAAGGTTAAATGCAAAACATATAATGATCACAAGTCTTCTAAACGATTTTTTCGATATGCACGGAAGGAATTTCATTCAAGAATGCATCTTTGCGTTTGTTTTATTTCTCTTGCCCAGCGATCGCCGGAATAGGCTGCTGGCCCCGTCCGAAACCACTTTGAGAATGGTCCAAGCCTCAGTTCAATAGGACCCCCGCAAGGGACGGCGAGCATTAGTTATGCAGCGTTATTGTTGTCCCCGCTAACACACGATCGATGAATGGGCATTGATACGACACTGTCCGCGAGCGGAGGCAGGTTTGCGGGCAGTGAACCAATGACGAGCTGCGAGGAGGGCGGCGCCACGCGCGCACGCCCGCAATAAAGGCTCCGCGTGTCTGAATGGGAATCCGACGGCGTCCGTGGGAGTCACTGAGTCTTAGTGTGTGTTTAGGAGGATTTCTGTGGTTTGTATAGTTTTAGACTTTCTCCAATACCTAACCCGTGATTGACAAGTTTACAGAAGGCAACTGAAAGTCGGGGGTTGCTGACTCGCCTTTTGCGGTTTGCTTAATAGCAAACTTTAAAACTATCCACAAAGTGCATTACACTGAGTATACTGGGGCATGTATTTTAATTTTAGCCCGTTTTCACATCGGTTGCTCACAGTTCAATAGGCCGAATTTGATTCAAACAATTATATTGTTTCTTCTTAATCTTAACTGATGTCGTCTAGGTTCTGACACCTACAGGCCCCGAAGGACACATTCCATATTGATTTTTCTGTAGCTTCTGTGGTACGGAAGTGCAGCGGTTTGACTGTGACCATAAGCAGCTAACTGACGGCCGCATAAAAGACCCAGTTTTTGAGCTCTACTGTTGAACAGATTTCCTGTTTTTTGTCAAATATTTCCCGGTATATTGTTACCTATCACTTAACTAGAAATATTTTACTTGATAGTGCACAAATATTTACAAATCAGTTACTAATGAAGTACAAATCATGAACAAATATATTTGCTACTTGGAATAAAAATATGTCACGATTCGGTAATGAGCAAAAATGAGATCAGCATTTCACTCGTTATTCACGACTTCAGTAGTTCACAAAGGTTTACAGAAATAACAGACACCGTAACAAATACAGTAACTGATTGATAAAACAGACGTCACAAGTAATTGATGATGAATTAACGTGAAATCAATATGTAACTAAGACTTAATTTGTGGATAATTCATATATAAATAATAGTATAATAGGTGCCACAGGTAATAGCCCTTCACAGCCAAGCTTGCGCTCATGGAGAGCAAGATGGAGGAGGTGAAAAGACAATTTCGCTATGCGGATCAAAAAAGTATATTATTATTATTATTATTGTATATTATTTGTGTCAATATTTGTGTCTCCTCAAGTAAAGTGATGGACCGATAACTATATCAAGGACAGTGCAGATTTAGTCATACCTCTAAGTTCATGTTAAACTTACATGTCGGGGTAGGGGGGGGGATGCAGAGGTGAGCGCTGTTGCTTCCCTCCCCGGGGACAAGCACACACTGTGGGAAACCAGCATTATGGGTTATTTAATGTCATTTCTTGTTAGTGTCTATTGTGCTACTATACAGAACAGGATACATTTGTACTGAGGGTCCCAACTTAGATGTGCTATATTAGCGTAAGGTGACAGTAACCTTTGGTGGGTGTGAGGGGCCAAAGCACGGCTGGTGTTCAAGGATCTGTGAAGCCAACCACACTGCAGCTGACCCTGAACACTCTCACTCATAGCTTAGTCTGTATTGCTCCCATCACTGAGACGTCACACAACTGATTCTCCTTTATAATCACCATGGCTGTTTTTCAGTTACGGTCAAATAAGTTAATAAATGCAATCAGTTAATTATCCTGTCAGATTTTTTTTTACAGCTCTGTAATCCTGTAGTCCTGTCACACTAACTAAAGGAATCAAAGAGTAAAAAAAATAAGGTTGCTGATATTTTGTACAGTGATATATCTTGTTTTGAGTGCTAATTGTGTACTTCACATTTTTCTTTGCAGACATATTCATGCTAAGCGACATCCAGCCTTGCTTGCTTGCATCGTTATGCATTTTACTGAAGGATTCCAGGAGAAAATGCTCTGGTTTGGAGCCGAGACCAGGATCCGTAGCCTTTAGTCACACATTCAGTTCTGGTAACTGACACCTGTGAATTTCATGAAATCTGGTCCCGCTTAGTGAGCAGTCAAATCGGTACCGCTCGTCTTCAGCTAAATAAAGCCGCTCTAGTATTCAGACATTTTCACCGCTCCAGCCCGAGGCAGCCCGAGTCACCGCTATTTATATAGGAATTAATAAAATCAGGGGACGCGGGGAATGTCAACAATCAGCATTTCCATCCGCAGCTAAAACCAAAAGGGTCAACAAGGACAATGGAGTCATTCTGATCTGCAGCTAATGCACGGTGCCCTCTGCCAATTTAAAGAGCCCAGGCTGGCAGCCCGCTCCTCCCCTTCGGTTCGCCTCCGCGGGGCAGCTAGAAAGGGAGGCTCCGCCGAGCGAGTTGTCGGAAAGTTGTGTGCCGCCCAGCACGACACAACAGCCAATTAACAAGCATTAACATACGCAGTGGGGCACCACCGGCGCACAATGGGCAGCCCCTTAAAAAGGAGCACAGGCCAATGGGGTGTTTTTCATTAGGTGCCTTTTCTGTTCCCTCACAAAGGCCATGCAAAATAGATCTAATTAGGGCCGGTTTCAAGTCGGTACAGTGCATCCATTATATACTGGATATCAGCATGCAGAAGCGGGGCTGGGTGGGCACAGAGCAACGGGAGCAAGTCTGTTTTTTGGCAGGGCTACAGATTAGCCCCCTTTATGATCTTCCTAACAATCCTATTAACTTCCTCTCCAGGGGTTATTCCAAGCATACAAGTGAATAGAAAGGAAGTTTGGTCTATTTTGCGCATCTGAGAGCGAAACCTGTGCAACGTAATTTGAGCCCTGTTTACACGGAGCCCGGCCATCTGCTTCCCGTGATTAATAATAATTAACCATGATCCATATATTTTCCCACATACCTCTGTTGGTCTCATTGAACTTATGCACCATCATTTAAACTAACTTCATGTGACCTGTTTAGTGTAAACACATAATTAGTATTTTTACACGCCTTTCTATACACCTCATGCTAGCATTGAGATGTACTCATTTATTGCCCCCTAAAATCAATTCTAGTTAATGGGAGAGCATTTCAATCAAGAACACGACATAGGTGGCTTGTGAACGAGGGTGTAATATTGCGGAATTCTTTGCCTTGCTGTATTGTGTGCGCAGCCCCGAATTTGATCTCTCAGAATTTGTAGAATCTTGCGTGCCGTTCAGGTGAACATGAGGTCGGGCTGTTTCATACCTTTACAGCATGGATGTAAGAAAATACTGAAGAAATACAATTCCTAGCATGCAACTGCAGAGCTCTACTTAAGACAAATGCTTCTGATTCATATAGTATATATCACAATTGTATCTTCTGAACCGTATAAAGTCTCAATTAGCAGTGATACAATATGATGTAATACTGCCAACCTCCCGCCCTAAATTGAGAGCTGTAAGTCGCCAGTCCAGTTCTCCTGTAGATAAATTAGTGCATGGAGCCCATAACTGCTGGAACTGAGACATTTTTGATCTTTATTGCTCCATATTTCCCTGGACAGGTTAAATCACTTACCGTTTTACTCATGTACATTCAGCAGTACTTTAATAATTACTGCATAGCCACTTTCCTCGTCATGGTTGCAATATATTGCAGGCTCTGCGTACGAAATGAAATGGGGATTTTTTTGGGGGAGTGTTTGGGGGTTCCGTGAAAACCACGAACAACACACAAAGAGTTCTGCAACTCAAATGCCAACCGTGATCTGGTCGGGTCGGCCATGTACACACAAACTGACAGATTATGTACCATTTTTCCTTAATTAGAACCGTATCTATAGGTATAAATTAACAGTATTAAGGAAGAGATATAATGGGCCAGTACAATGGAAAATATAGAGTTGTATGCCATAACAAAGTATATTAAAATATTTAACCAACAATAATTTTCTTGCATGCTGTGAATGTTTATCAGCTCTCCTCGTCATCACATCTAAGAAAAGCTTTCCATCCCGCAGTGCTGAAAGTATGCAAACCCTCCCCTTCCTCTTTTATGTAGCCGAAGTTATTTTGCAATGGCACTTGTTTGACCTTCCCTCAAATAAAAAATAAATCCTATACAAGATTTAAATACCTCATGTCAAAAAGCTTGCTTTTTTGTACAACTTCTTGCAGGAGAACAGCTTACTTACCATTATACATTTCTGTTTGCGAGCGAGGAGAAGCGTACAAGACGCATTGTGCATTGAGAAAGTTACAAACCAACATTTTTGGCTATTCTAACACCTGATTCTTCTCATGGTAGCAACATGCATGAAGATCAGTCCACCACGGAATAACAACAATATAGATTCAATACAAAGGAGCAACAGGTCTTTCTGGAAGTACTGGAATATGCAGCCTATAGGATCAGTTCATAAGCCCTTTGATTACCTACTGACCATTTGGGAAAACATGGAGTCCAACCGTCCATTTATTTCTTCCAGTGTGTTTCATGCAGGTAACACGAACAAGGAATGTTTTGGGGAACCCTCCGAATACAGCTTGCTCACTCAGCATCCAGAGTGTCATTTTCATCTTTACCAACAGAGCCGAAGACGTCAATCGAACCAACGTCACGACTGGATTCAGTGCATCACACACAGATTGCGATGCAGAGTGGAATTGAGAATTATAAAAGTTGACAAACGGGCACTTCCATTGTACTCTGTTTCACAAAAAAATGCAGCAATATTTGAAAACCACTAGCTCACTCATTTAAAACAGCAGGACTGTTACAGTTAAAATACCACAATGGTATTTTATTACCAAATACCACAATGACCTGCATTGTAAAGACCCTTCAGAGCACGTTGTATGTGTTGTGCAGTCAGTTTGAGCTGCATATAAAGGGTATTCATCCACCTTTCACCTCCACTTATCTAGTGCAAACTGTCCGCATGGAATGTGTTTAAACGTAATAATTTATCAAATAAACACGCGATAGCATATAAAATATTAAGATTGTAGTGAAAACTTTGCTAGTGTACATCCGTTTCGAATTTAGAAACCAGTGATCATTGTTGACACACCACAGCAAACTGCGTCCGCTGCATTTATCCTATATGTGACGCGACACAGCAGGGGGCAGCTAATTCAGTGCCTGGAGGTGGTACCTTGTTGGTCGGGGATTCTAACCGGCAACCTTTCGATTACAAGTGCAATTCCCGAACCACTGGCCACCCCCATCTTTATAAGTTCATTCCACCCTCTGCAGCACACAAAAATGGGGCGGATTAAACATGATCATGCGCTCCGAACAAATTTAGCAAACAAAGCAGAATAGCTAGTTTATTACATACCTCTTGATGACTGACTTGCAATTAATGTTAGATGCCAACCCCAGCATCAGAAATTGCTCCCGTTAAATGACTCGTCTCCCACAGTCACATCTAATGTCGGGCTGTTTGGAACAAATGGTGTAATTTAAGAGGACTGCCTAATTGCACTTTATTTAATGGCACATATTCATCTGGTCGATTAGAACAGTCGCCCTCGTCTCCTCTTCCGTGATTGGCGACGGTACGTCACATGCATCCTGTGTAAAAGTTAGACCATATAAATTTTACAGAGATCTGCAGATTACTGGCGTGCAGCTCAATACGCAGTAAACGGCAGCCGAATACCAATTGCGGCAACGGCCCCAGGATGGCCAAGGAGTTTGTGCATATGATGTACTTCAGGTTGAGATGTTTTCGTAGGGTCACCGTGATGTTTCCATATCTCTCCTGGGTAGCTATAGCAGAATGACAAACGTCGGGCAGTCAGAGCAAGAAAACAGAGGTCGAGAGCGGGAGTGAAGGCACGCCCCCAGATATCCGTGAGAATTGACACGCTCACAGTCGAGACGGTTGGGCTTATCCATGGTGATGCCGTTTGTCAACCTAACGAAGGCATGCATCATCCCCCCAATCAGTCATGGGATGCACATATTAATTACATAAAAAACGCTGTAATTATTTTTATTTAAATCAAAAAACACCCGCTGTTTTGCAGGGAGAAAAACTCGAACTTAGCCGTAGCAAGCAGATGCATAAAGTGATGCCGGGCACTGAATGATTAGGACTTCAGATGGCAGAGGGGCTGTTAAGAGAGAAAAGACCTTTTTCCACCTAGTTTGTGTTGGCAGGGGGCCTAGAGCGAAGGAGTTGTTTATCGGGCCTTTCGAGTTAAACGGCCAGGCCCGCTATATGGCACACAGCTATATTAAGTGTCCTTGGCTGCCCATTGCCCGGAAAGCCATAGCCCCTTATCCCATTTGCTGCATAATGGCCTCGCGGTTACCCATGGCGACGATCACAGGACACTAATCCGGGTTTGCCATCGCACCCCACGCGCTTTTCACACTGCCACTTTCACAAGCTGTTGACTCCATTATCCGGCGGGTAGAGAAGCCGGCGGGGAGTGAAAAAGGGGGTGAAGCTGGAAAGATGGGGAGAAACAGAGATGGAAAGGAGGAGAAGACAAGGAGGGGAAAAATAAAAAAAAAAACACACACACACTGGGGATAAAGTGAGAGGCAGAGATTCTTGGAGCCCAGCTTCGCGCTGCATGGATTTTCTCATGTTTAACAAGTAGAGCTCTGCCTCTTCCTAGATCCTATAATGAAATTGACAAGTGTTACAACTGAAAAGCTCTTAAACCTCCAAGGGTTTTCATAATGGATCAGTACCAAGTGTCAGTCCTTTAAAGAAACAGTCCTTCCGTTTCTGTTTGTCCATCCGCGGGATTAACTATGAGGCTGCGGCGCATCCCAGAATCCTTGCCGCAACCACACTGTTGTATCACCCTAACCCACCCCCTGCAAGTCCTCGCACGCCGGGTTCGGAGGGGGAAGGGGGGGTGTCCCCTTGCGTGGCATGCTTACACCTGCACTGCTGCAAATAATTATAAATGTGTAAAATGTGAAAATGAAAAAACTAATCCACGGATAGACAGCCAGTACATACTCAAATTTTGTCCAAGTGACCACAGCAATCTCATTTTTTCTTTTTTGTCGCTAATTTTCTGACAGTACCAGCTTATCTGCTAACGAATGATGGCGCACACACACAGAGCAGACACAGAACACACGGAGCCAAATCGATTACGGGGTTGTTTTGTTTTTTTTACAAACAAGACAATTACAACAAAACAAAATAAAACAAAACAAAATATCACAGCCATATAAATTACAACAGCAACACAATTAAAGTCACTCTTAAATAAAGTCGTTTTCATCTCTTTGTTCATTTATCCATAAAAAAATAAAAATTTATATATTTTTTTTTTTAAACTTGAAATTCCCTCCTGACCATTCTTCGTTTAAAATACACAGGGGCCTGAAAATGGAACACACTCCCGTCCAGCATTAATGTCGAAACCTGGTGTGTCTTTAAGAGACATTTCACTACCGCAAAGCTGAGTTTTACCTCCCCATCCTCCACCGCTGTGTGCCCGGCGCGGCAGCTCTGTTCCACGAAGGTCGGCCGCACGTCCGCTTTTAGCCGCGCGAAAGCACAAGGCGGGCTGATCATCTGCCAGGAGTAACCAGGATGAGGAGGCTGCCTCATCGCCCGCATGTCTGAACCGATTTTCCAAACGACAGTTAACTCAAGCAGTAAAGCTGCCAAAACACAAACGTTATCAAAAGCCACAGAATCCGGCTGATGGGAGCAGCCTGGAAATCTAACAATTACTTCATGGCGTATCTATTCTTTAAAAAGTACACCCTCGAAACAGGGTTTCCGACTGTAACTGTCCCACTGATACATAGCATTGACTAATTCAAACCAGCACAGTATATATCAGATATTGGTACTGTGCTGTGTACCCATTACCAAAGCATATGGCACAAGGTATGGAAAAACTATTGCTCTTGTCAGCGTTGACAGAAAGGCTTATTTAACGTATTATTACACTGTGATCATTTTAATTCCCCCCCCCCCCATGTCTCAGGCTAAGATTCTAAGCTAAATGATCAGTGCAGACTTAACACTAATCAGAGGAACAAGAAGGAAGGGTCAAATATAGATCCAAAAATGACATTAAAACCTCAGTATTATATGGAACCACTTACAGTCTATGGTTCCAAAAAGGATAGAGAACCAGACCCAGAGGCCGGACCCATCTGGAACCGGAGCACTTTTAAAATTATATTATTGCTGGACCAAAAAAGAAAATAATTTATTCACATTAGGCTGGTGGATCAATAACTCTGATGACTTTTCGACTGCGAGTACATTTACCATGGTTAACGCGTTGTGCAAAACGGCCTGCTGGATTAAAATCTACACTCTATGCATTTGAATGTGCGTGTTGGGGGGGGGCGCTGTGGACGACAGGCTAGTCACACTACAATCTATATCGACGCGGGACTCAAAATGCACAAAAACACTAGATGTTATCCACAATCCGACATGGACACGACTCCCCCAAATGTAACAGCTAACTAAAACTAATGTTACAGTAAACTGCAGATTGCACCCCCTCCCCCATACTGTGATGGTATAGTTTTAAATCTGGGATTTTTTCCTGTGCAATAGAAAAGCTTCTCAGACACCCGATCGATGCTATACAAAAGCCACATTATAAGTTTCATTTGTCAAGCAAAGGACTTTACGGCTGAAAACCACTGAGATACTAAGACGTCAACCCGGATTCAAACAAAGTAAACAATGCATTTAATTAAGCCCTGTATCAAAATCCAGGCAACAGGGACAAATGAGTATAGACAGTTGTGGGGGGAAAAAACAGTAGCAATGGCTATGTTCTTGAAAGACCCCTCAGACAATAAAACTTACCCTACATTACCTCAAGCATTCAAAGACATATCTATACAGCAAGGGCGAGAAGGCAGGGAAATACAAAAAGATGAGGCATCGCATTTCCAATACTCTCTTCTTGTTTCTGCTTTTCCTTCAATATACAGTATCCACAGTTTTTTTCCCCACTTTTTTTTCCCCTTGGCCAGAAAGCCCTGCAGAACAGGCAAAAAAAAATTAAAAAAAATACACAACTTCGAACCTTGAAAAATGGTTTGATGTGTATTTGCAGGGCAGGTACCTGGAGGTGGGGGGGTCCATGGACTTAATTGCCCGGGAAAGCAAAAAAAAAAAAAAAAAAGCCAGTCTCCAAAGCCCTTTGTTCCTTTGTGGCCTCCATCCCCATCCGGTGCTTCTGCTGCCACCGTCTGGCGAAATGAAACATTGCAGCCATCGATCTTGGTCCATTTCTCTGCCTTGCTTCCGGTGGGGGAGGGGGGGGGGTGAGAGCGCTGCATCTCGTTTGCCCTTTAATCTTCTCAAAAAGCGAGAAGAGTGACGCGTGTCTCTTAAGGTGCCAGGTCGACGGACTCCAGCGCGGGGGGGGGCTTGGGGGGAGTTGGGCACGGCAAGTGTGAGGGGTCCTCCTGAAATGGGAGGGGGATGAAGGCCGGTGAAGGCCCCCCCCCCGCCACAGCCGGCGTGCTCTAAAGCAGCATGCTCTTTCCCAGCACCCCTGCCGGATTACCGAAAAAGAGGAGGACCAGTTGAGAGATGCAGCTCAGATTCCAGAATGAATAACGGGAGGAGAAAGAGTTCAGTTAGACACACCAAACACGGCCTAGTCCCGCAAGAAACAGCCAAAAGAGGGCGAGCATCCCGCAAAGTATGATACAGGCTCGTAAATGACATCAAGCGACAGCCATTTCGGTCTGCATGAACATGGCTTTGTCTTACTACATACACCTGCATCAGTGACATTTAGCTCCAAGCCATGGCGTGTTACCGGTTCACATGACGCGTGCCAATAAACTGCATTATTTTCCGCTTAAGCCTGTCATGTGTCCCATGGGCCGCCGCGTCTCCGCTCTCGTTCTGAGTGGTTTACGCCCCCGAGGTGTGCACAGTTCAGAAAAGGTTCCAGCGAAAGCTCAAATTCTCAAGTCGAACGAGATTCGGAAGGTCACAGCTGGTCAAAGTGCTTTTCCGACGGCGATCGATTTCAGACGCCTTGGGCACCAGAGGGGACGGACGAGGCTATAGGGGGTTAGTTCAGGATACGCGGGGAGTGTGGAACAAAGCTGCGGCAACAGGATGATCCGGGGCTAAACCAACTACACACTCGTCTTCAGTAAAAGTCAATATCGTGAATGAGATTAGTTAGGGGCGAGTCAAGGAACACAGACTGAAGAACTGAGGTACTAGCGATAGCCTGACCAGGCCACAGTGGGTAAAACACCAGTTTAGACTGGGATGAAGCTTCTGACAGGCAGACACACTGGAGTGTGGGGGTGTGTGTGTGTGTGTGTGTGTGTGTTCATCCTGGTGTCGGCCCCTCCCAGGGCGGATCTCAGCACTCCAGCGGGAACAGAAAGCAGCGTCTGCAGTCCACGGCTTTGGGGCTGGGGGGCTGGGCCCGCTTCCTGTGCACCTCGTCCTTCCCCAGCAGCCCGCCAAGGCGTGCATACGCCACTTTGTACTTCTTATCGAACGCAGCTGCGGGAGCAAAGGAGACGGAGGGGGGGGGGTCACTTCAAGCTGCGGCGAGTGAACGAGGCCGTGGCACAACTTAACATTCCTCTGCAGTGACCCCTAGTGGCAACAAGGTCAAACAACATGAACAAACAAGTAGTGCATGACAGTTCGACTGTCACAAGGCAGATCTGAAGTTACTGGCTTCCGTTGAATTGCAGACCAAATTACCAGCTATTGAAATATTTGACTATATATTTACTATATTACATATTTAATAGCGGAACTGGAGACAAAGTATTCGTAGAGTTGGAGCCCCAGAGCAGAGCTCGCTTTGCAAAGCCACAGAATCTGGTTCATTCTAGAGGAACCCAAGACATCGTAATGCTGGCTGGTTACAAAGGCATTTTACCGGAGCTACTCTGGTTAAGTACCACATAGATGGGTATATAACAGCAAGCGATGGTCCATGTTCACAGGTATCACTGCCTGTCTTCGTAGTTACGTTCTGGCCAAACTTCAATGGGAAAAGACAGAAATGACACCTTTATTTTCAGTGATAAACTTACCAACATCTTTACCCATTGCGGCCAAAGTCAGAAACAGGATCTCTCTGTACAGACTCCTATGGAGGAAAACAGAAGATACATACATTTGTCTGTGAAACACTCAGAACTTTTTATTCAGGCAACTACAGCAGCATAATACAGTCATTGGAGACTGATCAAAAAAGAGCAACAATATTTATTAGAATAAAGTAGACGTCGTACTTCATATGCAGTCAGGTAGCCAAAAAAAACTATTAAAGCTGTTTATCCGAGTAGTAAGGGTAACTGATTGATTAATTTTGTTGAAAAAGTCAGGTACTGATGATAATAATGAGGTGTGCTAGTGATCAGGTCAAAAATATTTGGGTGCATTAGAAGATTGTTGCAAATAGTGATTCAAATAGTGGGTTTCAGATGGTTAGGCGGACACACTTTGAAAGCGATGAAACTACAGTTTTACACCAACATGAAGATGATTTAAGCATCATTTTCTTTCTGCCTAAGAGACTTCTGCACAGTACCATCAGTGACACACAGTTGCATGTAACAGAAGTGTACCGTACTTAAAAGGCACCATAACAATTTGCTAGTTTCTTGCACTCTCTCTCACCTCTGTATTAGAGGAGTTCCGGGTTGCCTGGCAACAGTATCCAGGAAGAGTGTGACTGCCTTGTGCACTTCATTCATGCCGACGCAGCGCAGCATTTCCTCCAGGAACGCCAGGGTGAAGGGGTGATTGTGCCTCCGCCAGCTGTAGTTGCGCATTGGCACCCCGCCTGGAGAGGAGGACCACGTGCGGCTTAGACAGTGTGCCGACAGCGTCGCAGTCCAGACACTGGCGCACCAAGAACCAGACAACTCATACACTGGTGCACCAAAAACCAGACAACAACTCATACACTGGTGCACCAAAAACCAGACAACAACTCAT
>JAABNY020000136.1:15015735-15025905 GCA_015164015.2 Brevimyrus niger
TCGGATCTGCCGCCCCTGCTCTACCGATTCTGTCTCCAGGTGATTACATGTAAAATGATCACCCATTTATAGGCGGGAATTTGCAGTCAGTCTGATTGTCTGGCCATTTAGGGCAATTCTCCGCATGCACACTTTCTGACCAGTGACATCACTTGCTTACCCCCCCCCGCCCGTCGGCAGGACAACAAAACTTACACCTGCGGAAGAAGCAGGACCCTTAAATAATTCACAAAACAGAAGCAAAAAATGAGTTCCATGGGAACTCAACACTGAACATGAGAGGTCAGACAGTACAGCGCAGTGCACTGTAAGAAAGACTTTCAAAGGTTAGCTGTGTATGCATTTAATTTCATTTACATACGCATTTGCGGGGTGGGCTGCTTTGCCTCCGCTCACTGGTCAGCCGTCTTACCTGGACGAGAATGCGGGGGCGCTGTGGCGAAGGGAACGGGACGTTGTGCATGAAGCTGGAGATGTGCCTGGGGGGACAACATACGTTCAGCCTGGAGGAGGCGCTGTGGTGCAAACACGTGTGGGTGTGGAACCATGGGGGGGGGGCGAGGATCAAATGCAGTGTCGAGCAGCTGGACCGATTCGGCAAAATGAGGGATGCAATAGGGAACAAGCAAGGGAAACTACAACCAAGGATTGTCATAGCTAATAAGCAAGTACGCACTTTTGGTATGATGATTAAAATGTGTCGTAATTTTTTATCACAACAATGCAATTGTGCATTAAATCAAAAAGCATTTGCACTGTCATGACAAGAAATTACCACACATTTTAATCATTATACCAAAAGTGCGTACTTGCATACTAGCTATGATAATCCCGATCGCAACAACACAATATCGAGCCATGCGCTGCGTAACATTCTGGTGAATGACGCACTACATAAATAATGGTGATTCCTAAGATTACAACACAGCTGAAAGGTGTCATAGCAACACAGGCGCAACACAATGTGTTTGTGGCAATACTGCTGTAAACAAGCCTCATATAAAAGGAGTACACATACAATAATGCAAGGAGCCTAATACTGATGTTATTGGTTTATGTATTTACTAGGCTGGATTTTTATCATTGGACTGTACTCTTTCCACTTATGAAAAAAAGTTTACTCTAAAACCGCATGCCATGTTACGCACAGTATGCAAGTACTCCCTATGATGTTTACACGATGACGAAACCGCCTACACGATGCGTTTGCCGGAGTGTATCCCGAGTGTAACGCTAAGCAGTTCATGGCTGTATATGTAAAAATAAAATGGAAGGAACATCGACTGATTCTTACAATTATTACTAGGAGTGAAAAGCAGACGGGGTTCGCTTGACCTGTACATCAAAGCACACGGTTCATGGAGAATAACTCATTTCCGACGTTTTCAACATTCCCACCACGGCAGTTCATGAGACATACAAGTGCTATTCTCCTTCTTTTTACACAAACGGGAACATTCAAATGAGTATAGTTTCTTTTTGGGTGATTGAATAGACTTACTGTTATTGTGCTGACTTTCCTGTAATGATGCAGAAACTGTCTAGTTTATACAGGTTATTATTTACCTGTTATTCCAGCCAACACAAGCTTCTCTGTATTGTGTACATGGAGCACACACACGTTCCTCCCCCACCCCCCACAATGACTATGTGCTTTCCCACAATGGGCTTTCCGTTCCATCTTTCTTATTCTTACTTCTATGAGTTCAGCCTTTCCGGTTGCGGCCCTTCACTTATCACATCACAAAAAGGGGATCTTGCCACCAGTCGACAGGACTGACATTATGAAGTAGTGAGGCACGTGCCCACAGGGGTTATTCAGGGGTTCCGGGACGACTCCTCGACCTCGAGTCGGCGCCGGTCCGGTCACTCACTTCTCCAGGGGCAGCACGTGGGGGCCGGAGATGGAGTAGCGGTAGATGAAGGTGAGGAACTTCTGGAAGACGGTGAAGAAGGGCCAGTGGGAGAGCACGCAGATGCTCTTCTTCACCTGGAGCGAGCGGTTGGTGATGGGCCGCCGGTCCACCACGCTCACCAGGCCCAGGCGCACGCTCTGCCTCTCGGAGAGGCCCTCGCGCGGGAAAGCCTCGTAGAACTGGATAGCGGCCCCGTACACCTGGGCGGGAGGTCAAAGGTCAGGCGGGCAGGACCTGAAAACGGCACCTTAATATTGCCGTCAGGTGCATTCCTGAAGTAGGAGGACAGAACCCGCAGATGGCCTCGCTTCCCTAAAAGGTTCTCCTTTACCACAAGCGAAACGCAGCGAGGCGACCCGAACAGAGATATGCGCTAAACCCTCAGACCGATGCAAGAGGCTTATCGTCAAGCAGGCGTCCGGCTCCAGCGCTACCTTATCTCCGCAGGCGCTGGTGAGGACAAAGGTAGAGAAGACGGGAAGCTGGTACTTGGTGTTGAGGGGCCAGCTCTCCACAGTGACGCCCATGGGGAGGCAGAACACCGGCACGCAGTCCGGCAGGGGAAAGGAGTCCAGGTCCTCTTCCGGGTAGCGGCAGATCAGACCTGTGCCAGCGGCGCGTGCAGAAAGACGATTACCGAATTCGGGAAGCGCAGAGTTCGTACGGAGGATCTAATCCAACGGCCAATAGTAGACATGCTGGGGCGGGCTAAGTGAAGACCTACAGTGAAGGTGGCCTATTAAAACCCCCCAACAGGGCCGCCGGAGTATTATTAATGACAATAATGTGCCCTCTGGCTGCGTCCCCGCCGGACTGCACAAGGATAAGAAGCTGATAGATGAAGGACCCACCTGCTTCGTAGGCCAAGGCGTTGGCTTTGGTCATCGCTCTCTTATAGCAGAGGTACAAGGCGGGACCCCACTGCAGACAGAAGCACAACGTGCAGCGATGATGAACGTGCCGCTCACCACCTGGTGCCCCACCTCATTTCTGTGCGCTTCCCCTGCGCTCAGCTTCTCCCTAACCTTCTACTCAGGGTCAGCTGTTGCCTGGTGGTGCCATTCGTTCAAGGTCAAAGAACTCCCAAGCTTTCCTAGACTCAACATTAAACACCTTCCGGGGTCATGCAGAGGACATCGCCGTTGCATAGTTGAGGTTGCCTGAGAATCTTTACTGCTACCTCATGTCTGTTACCCCAATAGCTATATACCCAGAGGTGGAAATTTCAGGTCCAGAAAATAAAAAAAAATCCAAACCAGGATTTTGTTTCAACCAACTAGTTGAGTACCCGGTGACTGACTCTTTATACTCAAATGGTCGGTTGAAACGAAATCCCGGTCTGGATTTTTATTTTCAGGACCTGAAATTTCCACCTTTGAATATACCAAAATACTGTTGACAAATGACTACATTTGGACTACAAAGGGAAGTCAGAGGGTAAAACTGTCTACAATCAAGAACTCTTCTGAGAACCACATCAATGCATTGATGCTACTGAATTATTTATACACTTTTAATATTAGTTATACTGAGTGCTGCATGAACTACATGCTGGTTCCAGGAGCTCAGCTCCTTCCCCTCTAAATATGCCAAGGAGTCCTTTCCATCTCCGTTACTCCTGCATCAATCACAGCCCTTTCCGAGCTCACCATCCCGGTGTTGAGGTTCTTGTCCACCCTGCAGAAGGTGTGGGGCACAGTCTCGCCCTTGCTGGGGAGGAAAAGGGAGATGTCGGTGACCCCCAGCGTGTTGAGGGCCTGCGAGTCGGGGGCCCGCCGGTACATCAGGAAGGTGCGGTGGGTGGTCGGCCCCCCCGAGCTCACGCTGGCCGAGCGGCTGTAGGGCGTGGTCTCCAGGACTTGCCAGCCCGGCTTGGGGGGGTCCTTTCCCTCGTACAGCACCCTGGGGAAGGACGTCACCATGGAGACTTTGAAAGGCAACCCAAGCATCTCACTATGCATGAGGTCACTGCTGTGAATTATGGCGAGTAAATGCTCTCAGACTGATATGCAGGTCTGTGAAGAAACGCGGCGTTTGCCAATTAACTACAGCTCTAGCGCAACTTCCCAGTCAACCAACACACCACATAAAAGATACGAGATCTGCAACATGAGGAGCCAAAAAAACATCATGGACTATGGCTACCACCTGTGCCAGTACACAGAGATGCACGATATATCGTATCGTACAATATTTGATAAAAAAAAAAAAAAATCAAGATACCGCTATCGGCCCCATGTGTCAATCTTGGCCGGTATTTGAACTTTAGCATCAATATTTTAAGTCAGCGGCACTGAAACTAAAACCATTAATCACTAAAATAATGTAAATCACGGCATTGGAAGGTCAGTTAATTTCTGTAGTGGAGGGCAAGGGATTCTGTCTCTCATTCACCACTTTGGAAGTGGCAGCCCTAACTCTAGCTGAAGAAATACTGGACAATATCGGTGCCCTCAATCAATCCACATTCACTTTGAAAAAGCAAGCTTGGAGCTATAATGGTGACGTTGGCACCTTCGACGCGAAAAGACGAGGGGCTGCAGAGTCGCCCTCTACCCACCCGAGGTCGAGGATGGGGGGCTTGTCATGGCCCCTACGGTAGCAGAGGTACATGTGGGGATTGTTGATGAGGCCGGCGCTGAGCTCGGCGGGGTGGCCGCCCTGCGTCTTCTCGATGCAGGTGAAGCCCTCGGGAACCTCCTCTCCCAGCCCCCTGGCGATCACGGCCAGGTCCGTCACCGGTTCCACCATGCGTCCGCCTCGCTGCTGCCCCTCCTCGTCCAGGGGGGCCCACCCCCCCCCCCCCCCACCCCCCACGAAGTCGCCCCCCGGCGGGGGCCATTTCCCCCCCGCCACGCCGCCGCCCCCCCCCCCCCGGGGGGGGGGGGGGGGGGGGCGGCAGAGAGAGAGCAAGAAAGAAATGGGTACGTGAGGTGAAAGCTAGGAAGAGTGGAGTAAGAGAGCGAGGGAGGAGGATACGTGAGGGACGAGATCGACTGGGTCCGGGTACGACTGCAGCAACGTGTCATTCATAAACAATCACAACAAGCCGCTAGCTTTGCTACGGAGATCTATGCTATAGGTTTGCTACCACATAGAGATACAGCAGGAGTCATCAGTTTTTTGCATGTCGGATAAACAGAAACAGCCCAGAGAAATGGGCGCAATTCAATCAGCGAATTATGCTGAGAACGTGGACAGGAACACCTGACCGGACAAAACAGGAGGCTCGCATCTCTTAATTAAAAAACGGCAAAATCTATACTTGGGTGGGGTGCGGGGGGGGGGGCACGACGGTGAGAAACGGCCATCGATGGCTTTGAGGATATTTGCCTTCACATTTTAAATCGGTGGTATGGTTCCACATCGCGGGTCAGAAAGGGGCAGTCGAGGCCCCACTCAGGGTGACACCTTCAACGCCCGGTGAAACTCACACACTGCTGCTAATGCTAACCTGAACGCGTGTCTGGTACCAGGACATCATCCCTAACAGAAACAACATCCAAACCGAAAGCTCATTCCCTTCTGGGGTCGAATGCCATTCGGTGAGATGGTGCAAGATCGGGCCGTCACCCTTCTCCGTTACAAACCGATACATTTGAAAGCGGTTAATTATCATTATATGTCATTACTCATCCAGCCATCCACACGATCATCCGCACAGGCTTGGGGGCGAGGCCAGGGCGGACGGGGCCCGCAGACGGACAGCGCGTCACGGCGATGAGTAAACTGCTTAGCGTACTCTTTTCTCCGAGCGGCCCAACCTCCACCACGGAACCTTCCGGTGTTACCAGCGACCCCCCACGCCGATTCTTTTCTTACGACGGACCACTGGGAACGTTAAAGGCTCCGTCACGGCGCCCCACTTCCGAGTCTGCCGCTTGCTCACTCTTTGCGCCGCTTTTGGCCTTAATCGTCGTTTTTCTTCTCCTCGTCGAGCCCCCCCCCCCGTTTCTATGGGCCCCCCCGCGGCTGTTAGGTTAACAATGTCAGCCCTAGAATTCCGGCTCGAGAGGTTAATAACACTATCAAACAAGCAAAGAAATGACATGAAATGGCTCATATTCGCAGTTCCTTTTGTAATAATGGCCAGTCCCCCGCTTTCCTCTTACAGTGGGAAATTCTATTTGCATACGGCGCTAAAAAGAGGATCCTATAGCGTCAGGCATCGTGAGCGCAACAAAAAAGCTGGCTTGCAAAATCCTCCTCTTTTTAGCTGCATTAACAGAACTCGCATAAATAAAACCGGAGCCAGCCTTCGGTGAAACTGCGCTACGACAAGCACTTAAAGACGTTTATCATTAGAGCGCACGCCATAACGGCCGTCTGGGCATAGCAACGCGACCACTTTTGGCAGCGCCTTTATTACGGCCTGCCATAATGCAAGGCCATGAAACACAATTATGAAAGGGAGAAAGAAAACAGGAAGTGACCCCAACTACACGCACATCCTGCCCGGGACCAAGCCCGTTGCTCTGCAGCGTGCTGGCAGCAATAACGCCCCAGGGGGGGGCTTCCGATTAGGCGATTCCTCCCATTACAACAAGAGTACATTTTTAGGCGTTAGTTCACTTCAATATCTCACGTGCAAGACGAAAAGCGAACAAAATAGCAGTTCGGTGTTTGTTCTTTTTTTCCAAGAGGGAAGAGGAGTTTACTTCACGTTCCAAGAGGAAATCGGGACGGACTTGACGGCTATAATTTGCAAACTCAGCTCATCTGGGAGACCCTGTCACGTTCACACCCTTACAGGATGGACGGCAGTGTGCGTTGGGGCTACGCCGTAAAATGTGTCATCAGCTAACCATGACAGGAAGTTTCCTTGCGGTGGGGGGAGAGACAGACAGGTCGAGTTATGAAGAGTTTCAGAAGTTCATATACAGTCACCCCTCGTCGCTCGCTCACTAAATTGCTCTGACCATATAGCTTTTGTGATAATGGCGTTCTTAGCGAAGGCAAACGGATCCACAGCACACAGAACTTTTGGAGCTAAATATGAGGAATGCTGGGAATCCTCATGGGAGCCTCGCTTGGTATCTCATTTTCCATACCGTTATTAAACCTTAGTATACAGTACTTTGACGGTATTTTCGAAAAGGGACTCTCTTGTTTTGGTAAAAATTTGCCCAGTCAGGGGGCAGTGGTCCCTCATGATACAATTTGCTGAGGGAGGGGTTAAGTTTCACCAAATGGATAAATAAAGAGTACACATTGTATATACTGTACACTGCCATAATAATGGCCACGCCTACTGCATGGTGCAAATGGGTAGGTGATCAGCACAAGATACAGATGCAGTACGGCGATACAATTATCAAAATTTTCACACCCTCCTGCACCACAGAATTACACAGACATTGACATACGTCAGTCCAAATTACTGAACAGGAGCAGCTATTCCACACAATGTAAAATTAACAGCTGGTCTGGAATACACAAAAATCTCCATTATAAATTACACAAAAAGTGTTACAAACAGCAGCATTAATTACGTAACGGTTATTCTACAGAGGCATCAGAGCGGGGACACGGACAGCTGTGCCGCAAACTGAACACAGAAATTATTCTAAAACTGGAATGAAAATAAGGACTAATGAGCATGGGGTGGGATATTAGAATTCACGGGTATATATATAACATATAACAGGAACAGGAAAAGCAATGAAACGCTGACAATCACAACCTGTACCTCTGCAAGGTAGGAGCTCCAGAATTTTCTGTCATTAGGCTAAGTAATGCAACTTTGAACCAAATGCCTGTGCACATCTCAAGCCAGTTACACTGGAAATCTTCAGTTAACACTGAGCAGTGTAAAACCGATACTGGGCTGAAACGCTACGGGTTCGAAATTCCCCTCAAATCTCTGTGGTAATCTACAGTTTCTGATCTGGAGCTGTATCTGGCCCCAGAACAGGTAAACCGGGAACTGCACTTCAAGATTCAGGAAGAGTTTCTTTCCGTCAGCCATAAGTATGCTGAACGTGCACCGAGAAAAACACCAATGTTACGTATTAACCACTGACATTTAAGGCCCAGCACCTTGTCCTATGTTCTTATATATATATTGCGTGTGTGTGTGTATATATATATTTATTTGTTGATAAATTGGCTTAAACCTTAAATTTTGAGTACTTGATGAAATGACAATAAAAGCTTTTGAATCCTTTGACTCATGTTAAGCACCGAAAGAAAAAAGAATAATCATCCGACTGTACTGTTGTTTCTTAGCTAAAGAGCTTATCTTAGCTTAGTTTATCTTAGCTTAGCTTAGCTTCTTCCAAACTGCAATTTGTTTCTGGGGTCAATCCGAGCCGCGTAATCAGCATGTGGCAACGGGGGGGGGAAATCTGCCACACGTGCTGGCACAAGAGTTCTGTTATAACTTGTTATAACCACCAAAGCGTGACAAGAGGAAGAAAACCGCAGATGCAGTTCATCTGAGGATCCGGTGCAATTATGCTCGACTCGTGATTCCAGGTACACCCAAATTTCACATAATAATAATAATATTAATAATAATAATGATTATATTGTCTTGCATGATCTGACACACTTCGAAAAACACTGAGACACCATTCATAGGGTGACCCGGCAAGACGGAGAATCACCGAACGTGTGCTGTACTGTCACAGCTAGCTGACCGACTGACGACAGGCGTCCTCAGTAGAAGTGAAAAGAAATAAGTGCAATCCCCCCCTCCCTCCCCGAATCTGTAGTTATGTTCATTCTCTGGTACGACAGCAGAGACACTGGCAACCAGTCAGATCATATATTAGTGTAGCTGACTACAAACAACTCAAGAGCACCAGTTCCTTCCTGTGATATTTATATCGAAATGCATGTTTATTTATACACGCATACACCCAAGCAAAAAGCTACAGCACCTATATAAAAACTCTAAAAATAGCTGCTGATTAACGAGTCAGCGAGAGGTCTGTCAAGGACCCTATATCCTAGAGACAGACCATTATTTCTGTGTCCGTAGCGCAGATGGGGAAAGGCTTGCGGAAGCCACTCAACCGAGTTGCCCGGGTGCGTGCGGCTGATAGGAACCGTCCAGACGACCCGGCGAGGGCGACAGCAGCATCGTCACGGGGCGGCGGTTCCACGTGTTCCGTGCCGCAGAGTGACGCCGGAACCTTTCGCCCAGCAAACCTGAAAACTGCCGAGGCCTTCAGACCTGCTAACTGTCAGTGTTCAGGTCGCTCCCCTGCAAAAATCACAAAAGCCTCCCCATCAGATTCTGCAGTCGACCACCACAGCAATGTTCAGTCAAGATGATCCCCCCTCCATCTCCAGGGCTTCGTTTAGGCTTTGTTGTCCAGTGTATTTTTTTCCCAGTGTATTTTTTTCCCAGTGTATTTTTTTTCACATACGCTCCAAGCCATCCTACGCTCAAGTCTGTGCCGTGGAAAAATACATCTCCAGGGTCCAAAGGCAGATGCGATTCCTTCCATACTGGCTACAAGCTCTTCCTACATAAGTGCGATTACCGAATCTGTTTCAGAACCGAGCATAAAAGCCTATCCTTCAAGAGCAATGACCGCCATGAAGGGACTGACTGACACAGGCTATTAAAGATACATCCAGGTTTATACTGTGAACACAGACATAATTCCAAGCAGCCAGACTAAAAAATGCCGGACATGCAGGACACTATAAATACCTTCATAATTCATTATACCAGCTAATGCTGATCATTATAATGCATTATGAAGGTATCTATAGTGCATTATGGATGAGAGATTCATAGAGCATTCATAACGCATAATATAACACATTATAGTCATGTTTATCTTTTTATAAATCTTTGGGGGAATGTTTATAATATGAATGCATTATTATGTATTATGAAAGCATCTATATTGCATTATACCATAAATCCTGCATTATTAGGGGTTCGAAGCACCAGAGGAGCTGAATCCCTATTATTTTTGCCGTTTTTGTTATTACTCTCTTTATAATTATGTTACTCTCTTTATAATTAAAGACAAAATTCTTTGTCTTTGAAGATACAATTTGATTCATTTATACAGACAGATATTAAAGTACCTTAATACACCTAAATGATAAATAACTTTCAAGAGCATCACAGCAAGTCTGAGGACCAACACCCTTTTAGCTTTAAAGGCCTTAACTACTCCGCTTACCTGCTGATATGCTAACAAGGTCCATTAAAACTCACAAACTGCCTTGGTCTCCATACAAATGGAAGCTGTGGCATTCTGACCAACTTGGAAGAACGAGAGAGAGA
>JAABNY020000136.1:15027658-15047108 GCA_015164015.2 Brevimyrus niger
GGCCCTAACAACTTTCCTGCCGCGTATAGAAAACGAACAAAAGAAATGTACTTTGGTTTTTTTGGCCAGACGTTGAATATCGTCCCCCTACTGCTGCTTCTTTTCAACGGGAAAGTCCCAGAGTCAAAGCAGGGAATAAGGCGTCTCTTCCTGCGCCGGAGTTCTCCCTCGGTCGAGTACATCCATGAGGCCAAGGTGACCGAGAGACTCGGAACAAAGGTGACGCTCCTCCTCCGAGCGGCTGGACGGAGCCCCTCTGGCCGGCGCGGGGGGAAACCTAATCTAACCGCTCGGCGAGAGGAGACGCGCAGGCTGGCGGAGGGCGCACGACGGGACAAATATAGGCGACACGCCACAGACTGGAGAGTCAGCACCCCCGCGGGGGGGGGGGGGGCGGGCAGCAGAAGGGGCAAGCAGAAAAAGGGGAAAGGAAGAGGGATTAGAGAGATGGCAGGGATGAAAGCAGAAATGGGTGCACGCTAGTCAGCGAGGGAACAGGGAGAGCGAGAGAGAGAGAGAGAGAGAGAGAGAGAGAGAGAGGAGAAGGGAAAAAAGGAAGGGCTTCTCAGCAACAGCTGGCGGTTTTGGTCTAATAAGAAGACGCGTGATTAACTTGGCATAAAGGATGATCGCATTAAAGACTAGTTGGAAAAAAAAATTAATCGGCGCCCACTGCATAATGTAAACACACATGCAAGACTGCCGTGGCACGCATACTGTACGCACCGCTGGTTGATATGCCACGGCGTGACTTTGGTTCGAATGCCACACTGCCCTCAGATAAGGCAAGTGGGAGACGCCGATTACAATAATGATAGATTAAAGCATGCCTGCGGAACACGATTCACCGGGGTATGAGAGGAGGCAGAGCGGAGTAGAGCGGAGTAGAGCGGCAGACTGCTGGCTTATGGAGGCAGTGGAAGGCCCGCACGGGTGCCACGGGGCAGGATGGGACCGGGGAGCTGGAGGGCCGACGGAGGCCTGCCATCTCACCGGCTCCACACAGCGGGCCAAGAGAACGCAGAGCTGGCATCTAGAAACCGCCCGCCTTTCAATCGCGCCAACGCCAGCCGAGAGGCACGTAATCGTTACGATAAGGGGCCACTCGGAGTGGATTACGCATCGATCCGCTCAATCATACAGAGTTAGCGTAAGAAAGATCTTTTACCAGAAGAGATGAGGGTAGAAAGACAAAATGAATGAGATTCTTGTGGGCTATGAAGAATGTCAACAGTAGCGCCATAGATGTGCCGGCGATTACAATGGAGGAGAGTCAGCTGGGGCGCCCCGGCGACTCGGTCCGTCACGTGACCACAGGCGGGGGTTAGATCACAAAGAGAAAGGACACGGCTCCTGGGACGCGTCAACCCTCACCACTGCTCAAACCCTCAGCTCGGACGGCCACTTCCTCCTTTCGCGAGTGGGACAAATCCCTCGTTCCGATAAAACCACGCGAGAGAGGTTCAACCGACAAAATTTAAAGCAGCTTCTCATAGCCGGAGACGATACGGTTTCACATCCCTACAGACCGGCGCTGGCATGTGCGGCTTTGGTTAGCTGGCTTTCGGTCGCCCGGGACACGACGCCACAGGTGCTTACAGACCAAACCTGACGTTCGCTCACCTGTCCGCACACGCTCGCATTATGAAAGGAGTCACGCCGTCATTTGACACTCAAGCCACACCTCCAGCTCGCTACCATAGCCCAGCGATGGCCCCAACTCCGGCAAACGAGACGGGGACTTTCACTTTCTACTTTCCGTCTTCTCTGCCCCTGGCTTTCAGCTCTTTATTTGGCCTGTCGGAGGCGCCTTTTTTTTTTTTTTCTCTCTCCTAACCATAACGCACTGACCCAAAGTGGCCATTAATAGGTGCAATTACCGGCCCCCAGAGGTTTAAGAAACACTGCGGGGACAGCAACCTATTAATGCTGAAGAGACCCCTGAAGACCAGCTCCACTGGTGAGCGGTAGCAGGACCCTCTGAACACATTTAAATGAAAGGAAGCATTTTTACAAATTGAAGCAAGCGTTGGTCACAAGATGCCATATATGCGATTAGCGTTTTCCAAAACCTGCTGCGATAAAGGACCCACGGTAACATAAAAGTACGACTGTAACGTTCTTCTGTACTTGCAGATATTTCACCAGAGAAGCAAAGAAATGTATTGTAACAACTTGCACTAGTTCAGGTTCAGCACTGATTACAGCCCAATACAAACAAACAAATCATCTCAAATAGACTTAAATGGGTTAAAAAAAAAAAAAAGGAGTAAAATGGAATTGTGTTGAAAATATACATAATGTTGACTACCCGGCCAATATGATTTTTATTAACAACATGACACTAATGTGGAAATCTGCAGTGTGTTGGGAAACTATCCTAGCACACATGTTCATGTGGGCCGGCACTGTGAATAACCTGCAAAACGCTCATGGGCAACACATCTACTAAAGGAGCATTATGCTTCAAACAGAATCCTGCAGTAGCACCGACTCATTTGCTCTGAATCGGCAACAGCAGACTAATTTGACTAAATATGCCTGGGGGGTGGGACAGTGACCTCACACCTGCAGTATTTGCAGTTCAAAGACCCCCTTCACTCTGTGTGTGGAGTCCTCCCCCTAATGCAGGCCAGTTTCCTCTGTTTTCCTCCAAAAATCTGCCGTAGTGTGTTCATTTAGAGTACTCTCCAAAAGTCTCAGGCAGGCAAACGAGGGCATGTTTAAATCACGCTTACTTTGGTATAAAACGGTGTCTGAAGTAGTGTTTCAGGTTGGTCATTTCGAAACCTATCCTCAAGTCACCCCGGTACTTGCAGCAACTATTCAATAAGTCCATGCATTTGTTGAACTCACCCACTTGTATAGCTTGTTCGGGCTAATCAAACCCTCATGGAGTGAATTAACTGAATCGGTGATCAATTAATTAATTTCTATTGGTGAAATTTAACAAATAAATGTATTGAAAAGGTTTGGCAGCCAAAGCCATCATCTGCAAGCCATCCAACAAGATAAGAGCATCCAGGAGAATAAAAGGAGTTATATTTTTTTGTATTACTACTGTTTATTTGTATATGTTCTAATAATACAACATTTTTTGCTGAACAAACGTACACTTGCTACCCGGATAAATAGGTTTAAACAAATCTTTGACTACATAAGGCGTGTGTACAGTACTGCTTCTCCAAAGATGGACTGGGACCCCACAGTAGACGCATCTCAGCCTTGTGACCTACGCTGCTTGGGTTGGGCTCCAGGGCACCAGCCCTGACCAGGAAATACTGTTTAGAAAGTGACAAAAACGGGGCCAGACATTTCAAAAGTGTAACCGACGTTTCAACATCGGCAAAGCACATCACTGTCGCCATAAATGCCGCGTCAAGCCACTGGCCAGCGACCCCACAATGAATTCTGCATGGACGTGACCTCATTTCACACCGAGCAGGAGGAGGCACAGACACGTCCTGGGGCTGGTATGATAACCATCGCAGGTACGAGGGGAGAAAGTCTATCGGCGTGAAGCTGCAGCTCAGCTACCCTCCCAGCAGACTCCACAGATCTGGCCTCCACAGTGAACGAACAAGCAGGTTCCCGAGAAACTCGGCGCCTCGGATCAATAGACAGCCGCCTTAAAAATGCACTCCAGAACTGAACTGCCCTAAATAAGAGCTCATTGGTCGGATTAAACGGCTAAGGAATAAGACAAAAATGAAACCTGAAATGCACCTGGTTACTGGTTTCAGTTCCAGTGATGGAAACCAGCAGTACATCATCACTAACTAGCACTGACGCCAGAATACAACTGCCTATTTGTTGCCGACTCGAGCCATTTAACAGCTAACTGGACAAAAAACTAAAAACTAAACAGAGAAACAATTACAAGAATATTCGCATTCAGCTCAGGTTTCCCAGAATGATAATCCCCATCAAACTTCTAGAACATCTACAAAGAGAGACTGGATTTAAACTTGCAAGATAAAAATCCAATTTATTTAAACATGCCAGGTTTGTAGTGTGGTACCCTCTGCCCATAAAGAAACACAAATCCCACTTTGTGCCCCCCAAGGAGGCTGCGAGATTACATGGGGTTCCACCCAGATCCCCCTTTAGTGCCTCAGAAGTTCAAGGTGATGGATAAAGAAGGCAATCTTTATAACCTGTCCCGCAGTACATAACTCAGCAAAGCAGCCCTGCAGAGAGACACCGCCCTCAAACCACCTTTATACCTGCGGGGATTCTGTTGTCGATTTCAAATGTCTATAATAAAAAAACAACAATTAAAACATCTTCATAAAATGCACATAATCTGACTTGTAATATCGGCAGCAAGTGGTCGTGCTTTATTCTCGCGAGAAGTTCTGTAGGAAACGCTACGCATTTCTCTGGACCGTTTTTCACCACAATCTTCACATTACATAGTAATAGTGCGATATGCACTATTGTGTGACTATAATACGTCACATTTGCATTTATGTCGAACATATTAGCAGGGGGCGCAGCATCAACCTCTGTGGGAAAAGTTTGGGGAACTTTACCCTACATATCGCCTTTCAAATGTAAGGCATAACTCGTCGTTTTACAAATAAACCCAAACAGAATGACATCCATAAAAAGCACAGACACAAAGACCCAGATAAAAAACCTCTCGGCCTCTCACATTAAATGCATTTTTACGCACTACTCCGGTGCGGTAACCGGCACAGCTTTCTGTCACGCCCGCATAACTAAAACTTGTGAGAACTTGTACGTTTATAAGACACTAAGGCGTACGAAGCGTGTGGGGTTTTTGCGCAGGAAGTTACGGTTTCTGTTACAAAGCTACCTTGTAGTAAGGAAAAAAAACAGAGCATCGACACATCAAATGCATCAACTGTGTAACATTTGTTTTTGGCCTACATCAGCCACCGAGTAACAAAGACGCAGACGAAGATTAAATAGCTGTATCGCCCATACAAACTGAAATTTGTTTAATATTTTTATTTGCCTTACCCGGGTAAGGCAGGGGTAACATACACTGCAGCAAATGCAAACCGTAATTCATGTTTATTGTAATGGTTGTTATGAACTGAAAGCTTCGATTGTTCAGGATATTACTTCATTATGCATACACAGTCCGTGACATGCAATTTTTATTTAACACGGCCCTCATTCCACCCGATGCGCCGCATTTCCAGCTCCATATGCTATATTAATTCTTTAAAAACACACACACTAAAGCAGTAAGGTCTGCACGTTATATGTGCCAAACAGTACGGATCTATGCTTCTTTCAGCTCGACACGTGTGTGTCTTGTTAAGATCAGACGAGAGTATTCATATGTTTCTGCCAAAAAACACATAGATACGCAGCGGCGTTGGTGTGACCAGAGTTTCTTTATTCGTTTTTTTTTTATTCTGAAATCAAAAATAGGCGAGGCGTCACAGTCAACCATGACAGCGAGCCAGACGGCGACCCCTTTAAAGGCACTGAATGGACAGACGCATTTGTAATATCCCCACATGCCGTGTATTTAGCTAGCAGGACGAAAACGGTCCATCCTCTTGGAGATAAACATTTCACTACAAAACCCAAATCACGCATGAAAGCGGCATTCGTTTTTTTATTTTACTTCCAAATCGGTACAGTGTACATTCAACCCAAACGAGGTATATAAAAACAACCGCATCCCGACATTTGAACTGCATCGTCCGGGGATCGTGCGGCATCAGGACAGCCCCATACTAATGCACACACGACACAATAATGAAAGTGCAAGATAAAGCCCTAGCTACTTGGAAATGACTCACCGCCGCATTAAAATATCAGATCCTTACCGCGTAATCCTTGCTGGCAGCTTATACGCAGCTCTGTAATCGTCATCTCTAACAGTTCAGGTCATGCTGAAGCATTTTACGTCCAAGTGTGAGATGCTCCGAGCGACATCGAAATCTTTTTTTTTCTGCCCTTCTCGCCTCTCTCCTGAAACGGCTGGGATGCAGGGGACGGAACCGTGCATCGGTCTTTAATGGGGAGGAGTTTACGGGCCTCAGTCTACAGCTGACCGCGGAGAGAGGGGCGACACGCGTTGCTCGTCATATGCACCATTACGGCTACGTAAGCGGTCGCGGGGTGCGGGGGGGTTCGTTGGTGCCCATGCAAAGCAAACACTGACGACTGCCGGCGTGGATGTACGACAAAAATGCCACCCACCAGCTCGACCAAACTGCATTGGGGCAAATACAGTCAAATCAAATAACCTTCGTATAATTAGCAAGCTGGAATATCAAATAAGTAACTGTCCAAGTCACATCCTGGGGTTTAAGAGGATAAATGTTGCTTAAAAATGGCGCCTCGTTTTTATTTATGACACCGAAAAGTCCGAGCAGTGTTTGCAGCTGTTGCGCCCCATTTACACCCGTCTCAGGAAGGTTTAATGTTTCCATAGTTCAAAGTGTGTCCCAACAACTGAAAGAGGGAAGTTGATCATTAAAACGCGCAAGCATTTTTTTAATCTCCCTTTTTATTTTCTTGTAAAATTGTGAATATACAGTCTTTAAAAAAATGTTTTGTTAGGTTTAAGAAGCACCTAAAGTATAATATTATTTACAACATTGTGTCCCTGGTGATAGCCATAAAATGTAAATAGCATTTCACTGAAGCAAATATTTTAGGTTTTTTTGCATTTTAACCATCACCACAAAGCAAAAATAAAAAAATACACATTAATACGTGTTAAAACAACTGCAATCAATAGCACTGATACGAAAAAAAGAACAAATTTTGTATTTATATATGGCCGTTATTTTACACTGTCCCCATTAATCACATTTTTTTGCTGCTCAACAGCTACCCCTACTGACAAGAGAACAAAATTGAATGTAACGTTATTGCAGTACAGGGTAACATCAAAAATTGCAGATAGGTCAAAACCATTCTCGTTTGAATTTTCTCTAGGGAACTTAAAGCATAACCGTCATACGTCACTATTGCATCTATTTAACTTGTACAAACTCCCTGATTCACCTCAACTCACTACACAAATCTTAATATGGCTTTAACCGTTTCGCTTTAGACTTGTGAGCTCAGACCATTACACATTTCAAATCCATAATTCTATAGTAGTAACCCCGCAATTAAGTTACAGTGCTGAATGACCGAAGCAGCCGTTAAACAGCCGACAGTCTTATAATTGTATAGAATGTAATAAACAAGTAGATAGTTGACATCATGCAGTAAGAGACAGTTTTGCGTAATATCCAAAAGGTATCGTCCGTAATGAAACATTTTCTGAAGCAAATGAAGGACCTGCCAAATGCATACTGATGGATCTTTCCTACATATAGGTTTTCCTCTCACAAAAGGTGTAAATACATTTGTAAATTATGTAGTCTTCGGGCAGCTTCCAGCGCTAGACCCTTAAGCATAAATACTTCACGCTTTCCTCCCATTTCATAAAAATGGAATAAATCCTTTTCTTTATTGCTGCCTGAGCACTGCAGCAAAACGTTTTCACACTGCGCCTGGCCACCAATCTCTGCTCCAGTCATTTTCATTCGATGCACTTAAACCTCACAGACAAATCAGGCAGGCAAGGCAGGCTGTAGCTGCGGTATGGCGAAAGCACAGACGCATTTCATCAGTAACAATTTTCATCAGTAAATTTCTATAGGGCAGAGCGCTCATGCCAAGCTATTGAGCGAAGATACTTTGGCTATTGCAGGGGACCAAGAGCACTGATTGACCATGCAAGTTAAGACAATCCGGATTGTCATCACCGACTAACGCCTGCGTGTTCTGACTAAACTCACTGCACTAATTCAAGCCATTGCCACTACGCATCAAACGCACAGGTTCATTCTTAAAGACCACATTACCTACACGGTAGGCGCTGTTAAGACTGAAGTGGAGTTTTTCTTTAAGCTACAAAATAAGACATTGATACAGTCTGGGGATGTGGGGAGAACGTTTGAGAGGAATCACAGTAAAGTGGCATATCAGGGTGACAGCCATGGGGGCATCAATGACAACGTTCAGTGTTGCTTACCATGGCAGACTATTCATTAATAAATCCCTCTGAGGCTGAGTTTATTCCCAATAAGGAACACCCTTAACACTTACATAAACCCCCCCCCCCCCCCGACGGGCTGCATAGTGCTAGATTACAAATTTTCCTTGAAAAAAAAAAAAAGTGCCACGGCATCACACGTCCCATGAACGCGCATGCACACCACGAAAACGGCCGAAACCCAGCTTTAAAACAAAAAGACTTTTGCTGTATGGCATGTTGCTTTGGCAGACATCTTTACACTGATCCCCTGTGTTAGGCAATTTTTTTTTTCCCCATTAGTTTTTATATATGCATTTACCTCTTAAAAAATAAAACTTTGTTAGCTCTATTTTGCATTTTTAAATATGCCCTACAATCTAGATTAACCAGGTGACACACCTGCAAGTGAGGGAGGGGAGGGGGGCGGATGTAATCACCGTTTAAACCATTTCAAAACCACACCCGAGTTCCCACCTCAACCCACATTTAAAGATATTAGAATCGATTACTTTTGTTACCTGAATTTCACTCATGAAATGACCCATCAGACTTTGCTTTCCAAGCACCATTTCACTCACTGCTGACCAGGCAGGGGCGCTACATTTTAAGGCAGTTTCACTAAAATCCAGTGACTGGATTCACAGAGTAGTGTTTCACAACTAATTCCCTGGAGACCCCCAGACAGTCCACATTTTTGCTTCCTCCCAGCCAATCAAAATCTATGGCTTTGTGCTTATGTTGCAGAGGTGTTTTTTTTTCTTCTGTTCCTACATTGTACTCCCCACTGGAGTACAGTCTGGGGGCTGTTTTCTTATTCGCCTCTCTTCTCCTTTCTCTGTTCTTCCTATATCCGCCGTCTTTCCTAACCCGTCTACCCCCTATAATGTGATGTCTGTATATGTATGGTCGGGTCCGACGGCCAGCTTTTCCACTGGTACTAGTGACATGGTATTGCAGCAACAGCAATAAAGGGTCATTCCAATTCCAAATCCGATCCAAAAACACCGAATACCTATTGCAGGTGTACTGAGAGCTATGAGGGAGCAGGAATGTGGACTGTCGGGGGGGGTCTCGGAGGACAGGTTTGAGAAGCACTGCCACGGAGCGGCCAGCGCCTTGAGACCCGGGAGACATGTGACCTGGGTACTTGTGGGCAAAAGTAAAACACACTGCAGTGAATCCAGCCGAACTCCAGGCCTTCGGGACAGACGCTCGAGCGGCCTGACTGTACGGTAAAAGGCAAGCAGCCGGACGCAGCTGAAAAGCGGCCACAGGCGTCGCACGACATGCCAACGCTCAGAACTGTGCTCCTACAAGAACCTGTGTAACCAGCCACCGGTCAAACGGGAAAGGTGCTATAAAATTTGTCATTCAATATAAGAAATATTACAAGAAGTGCATTACAGAACATTAAACATTTTTTTTTTCTTCCCCAAATGAACAGCAATAACCAAATAAAAGCCTGAGGAATGTGTCATGCTGACCTTTAGAAGTTAAGAAGTGGGGATAGATATTTTGGTCTTGTAAAAATATGGAGAGACTAATCCTCCTAAAAACGGGTAAACAACCCCCCCCCCCCCGACACCCCTATCAATATCAAACGCTTTTAAAGTTGCCCCTTTTCGTGATCGTTTTAATCCTATATCTCGGTACAACTGCTGATTATCAAAACTGGCTGTAGTTAGAGGGAACGAAAGGCGTAAGCAGGTGACATACATAGTACGGGGCTCATCCTCAGGTGTACTTCCATTTTCAGAACGTAAACACCCTGAAGATCATGTAAAGTGTTATTTGAAGGATGACTTGATCTACTAATCTGGAATGAAACATGTCAAATAGCAGATTGCCAGGTAAACAGACTGTTAGCAATATAAACGAAAGCGACATTAACATGCTCCGTATTTATGCCTGTTACATTTTTTTTTTTTGTAAGTGCATTTCTTAACATGCAGTTGCAGTCTCACCACAATGCCTAAATGTTCATATTTAAAATCGGCACAAGAACAAGTGACCGTATTTCTTGGACAGGGAAAGCGTTGGTCCCATGATTAGATCGTTTCCATAGAGACGCATTTCTCGGACGACGACAGGACTCTGTCCTCCCAAGCCCATCATGCCCGGCTCCGAGAGACGCTCCCAGCTTCCCCAGGAAGCTCACCCAGGTCTTATTACACCCTTCCAACACCAAACCGCCAGCCTCCTTTCTGCAGTCTACTTGAGGCGGTCGGAGCGGAAGCAGTCCTCCACGGAAGGGTCGGGGAGCATGAGGTCTGCGTCCGACAGGATGCCCAAGCCCTCGAATGACATGGGGACTATCCGCAGGGGGTCATCCAGGGAAAAGGAGTCTAACTCGAAGCCTGGAACTCCTGACAAAGCGCTGGTGATCTCTTTGGAAAGGCCAGTTGGAGAGTCACCTGGAAATTCAAACAAGTTAAAGTGAGACAATTTTTATTACCGATTACGCGACCAGGTAGTGTCGCTCGCCATATCTTAAATCAACTAATTTTTTTTAATTCACAGCATATGCAACATCGCAGCTTTGATCCCACAGCAGTCCCATCGAGACCCTAAACCCAGCTCACCGGTCAGAATGATGTTGGGCACGCCGTGTCGCTCCATGCCGCCGTAGCTCTGGCTCTGGTTCTGGCTGTTGAGAAGCTGCTGGTCAGCCGAGTCCGGAAAGTCCAGGGACACCTGGTCGAGGTAGGACCCATCGTGAGCTTTGCTTGCCGGGGGTCCCGATCCCAAGCTCTGGTCGAAGGACAAGCTGTCCGCCTGGGGCTCCATGTTAAACTGCGGACAAGAAAACACAAAAGCCACCGTAACGCCGAAGCGGACGGCAAATAGGCTGCAAAATTAGAAATGTAAATGAAGACTACCGTGGCGACATTAGACTCGGCCGACGGGGTTTTGAAAGACCCATCTCCTGCGTTTCTGGGCCGACCGCACGGGTGGATCAAGTACGCCTTGCGGCGCATTGGGGACCTTACCTGCTGAGAAAGGGCTTGTCTGGCTGCAAGGTGGAGGTCCAAACACGGGTCATCAAGGAGAGAGTTTAATAAGGAGGCATCCTACAGATAGGAGGGTTAAAAAAAAAAACATAAGAAACATAAGGGACTCATTCAAAGCCCACAAAAGGACAGAGTGACCGGATGGGGACACTCACGCTGCATGCGCCCATGTCACTGACAAGCTGGTGACTCATCTGCTGCAGCTGAGAAAGGCTCTGCTGCGACTGCCCCTGCTGCTCCGGCCCGCTCCGCGTCTGCGCATCCTGCAGGTCCGGCTGCATGCGTTGACAGTTCTGCCCCTGGATGTCCAAGGCACTCTGGCCCTTGGCCTGCGCCTGCATCGGCGCGGCCGGCCTCTGCAGTTGCTGCATCTGCGCGCCAGGGGCGCCGTGGGTCTTCGGCGGGTTTGGCAGGTTCTGACTGTGCAGCTGCGTCTGCGCCTGCGCTTGGAGCTGCTGGTGCTGCGGCGCCGGCTGCCCCGCCGGGCCGGTCTTGGGCAGCGACTGATGGGGCGCGGGCGGGGCCGTCTGGGGTTGCTGGGCCGGATTGTAGGAATAGGGGGACAGGCGCTGGTCCATGGGAAGCTTGCTGGTGTCGAGCGGGACTCCCTGCCGTGACAATCGGGAGTGTCAGTGACAACACCGGAAACGGGGAAAGCACAGACCGCCGCCGGACGACGAGAGAAGGGCGCGCGGGTCCTCCGGACAAACCCTGCCACGCAGTTCGGACTCTATTCCCGGAAGAACCAGCGAAGGAAAACGGGCGGAGAAAATAAACCGAACAGCAGAAGGACATTTTAGCCCTGGAGCCAAACTACAAGTGTAACAATGGCCTAGATGTGGAGCCTTCCAAACTCTGAAAATCAGTCAGAATAAATTGGATACCACCCCTAAGCTGCACTGTAACCCCCCCCACATTAGCACATTAATGTAAATGAATCTATTGTTTTGTACAGTCATATACATTGTGCATGTTGCGGTATTTGAACACTGTCATACCTATGTATGCATCTATTGAATGTATGAGAGTGACTGACGAGAGACAAATCCCCTGCATGTGTAAATTAGGGCAACAGCAGCTAACCGTTGACCGGTCGCATTTTTGCAGTTTGCTGCAAAAATCATGTATGACACCACCTACCAAACAGTAACGTCGGTGGTATGTAAAGTTATTAAGCGAACTAAATATGACAGACACGGCAGGCTCGGCTGTGCAGGGTCGACGTAGGACAAAACATCAAAAACGTAAATGACTTCAATTTTGCAAAGTCACTAACTAGGCTGACATGGCGTGCCAATACATCCATAAAGCCATTTTGCCATTTTAACCAGAGATTCTCAACACCGTGTTAATTTTTTAATTACGACCGGCTTAAAAAAAATATCTTAAAGTGTTCTTAAATCGAGCATTTTCTCTTTTTTAAAACTACGTGTTTTGGCCCAACTGACTGACTAGTGGATCGTCTGATCGCACGATTAATCGCGTGCAAGATCCTTTTTTGCAGCCCTGGTGCGAACATCCTTGGCCATGAAGCGGATTCTGACTGGGATATCAGTATAACGGCACTAGGTGAGAGCGCTGTGTGGGATTCATCCCCCGGCTTTACCTGCGTTATGGAGGACAGCGTGGGAGACACCGTGGGCGAAAACTGCTTGGAATGGTGCCGGCGGGCATCCACACTGCCAGGCAGGATGAGCGGGCTGAGCTGGGCCCGCCTCCGGGGCGACGTGCAGAGGCGCGCCTGCCCTTGGCCAGCCAGTAGCGGGGGGTAGGAGGAAGCGCAGGAGCTGGGCACGCCCACCCCGCCCCCGCCGTAACCGAGGTTACCGGCCGACGGCTGCAGGGATTTGCCGCCGAGGGACGAGTTACTGAGGGAGGGCTGCAGCGACGGCGGCGAGCTGAGGGACGACTGCAGCGACGGGTTGCTTAGCGACGAATGCAGGGAGGCGGGACTCAGACACGCGGGGAAGGAGTGGCTGCTCAGAGACGATTGGATGTTAGGGTTGCTAAGCGACGACTGGAGGGACTGGGTGTTCAGGGGGCCCTGAACGGATGCCGAGAGACCTGAGCAGAGGAGAGACAAACACACGCGGAGCTCACGGTCAGAGTTCCCGGGACCCCTCAAAACATCACAGAGCCACCTAGCGTGCAAGTCAACGTGGGAATGCCGCAAACACTGCAGGCCACCGGAAAGGATTTTTAATTCCAGTCTGAAACTGTACATTTATCCCTACAGAACATAATTATAATAATCATTATAAGAGGGGCAGAGGTGAAATAAGAGTATTTACACAGACACTAATTATGGGCTGCGCTTTAAATGAGTGCAGTGCTCACGTTCAGTGAATACACTTCCCACTGCAATCCAACAAACAAAAGGCCAAACTGCTTAATTCGTTTTCAATTTAATTCATCCCCGTGGCCTTCATTTACTTCAGTCCACAGGTTTCAAAATCTACGCCACATATTTGGGGAATATCACCAGACAGAAGCGCGGAAGCTAAAAGGGTCCAGCAGTAAGGTGTAAAAACTCAGGGACACGACACGGTACTTCTGAATTCTCTCAGTATCTTCAACAGCCTAAGCAAGCCTCAGACTGTGGGTGCATCCAAAATCCTTGAACAGTAGGTACTGAATTTGGCTAAAAGCCTACTACTACTTGACTGTTAATGTAGTGCATACTGTACACATGCAGGAGAGCAGTATGCATGCACTTGGACATGCTGCCAAAACTGGATGTTTACCAATGACATAACATAACCCCCACAAAAATTAAAAACTCTTTAAAAAAAATCAAATGGGAAAAAACAAGTCAACTTATATAACTGGGCATTGTTTGTATTGAAACAGAACTTTCTCTGGCATCTTGACAAAAAATTCTTGCAAAGACATTAGAGTAATTGACATAGAATGCCCTCTATCTTCAAAAGCAGGAACAGGCCAGTAGTGGCCCATTTCCTGACACTCCATACCCCTGTGAAATTTTCCTAGCGCTAGATCTCATGTACACCAGTGTCTGTAGACGGGGCTATATCACAAACCTGAATTTTTTTGGTTAAGCAAGATTGTCAGATTTAAGGTTGTCTGGGCTAAATTCAAGTGAACAAAGAAAGTCCATTGAAGCTGGAGTACCTTAAATCGAACAGGTTACCTAGCCAACCAGCAAATCCTGTTTGTTAGGTCAAGACACTGACCATACGGGGGCGAGGGGGGTCTCTAAAATCGCAGATATGGTGACCTCCCTTCTTTCAATACTGAACATCAATAACATTGTCTCTCATTATAAACTTACTACCAATCCTTCTAAAAAAAAAAAAACAACTTAAAAAAATCAGTCTAATATTACATATACACTTTATGAAGAACAGAATATTAAATACTGAAACATAAAAATAAACAATGCATTTGCCTTTTAAACTTTGTAAACAAAAATTATAGAGGCCTGATGTGACATTAACAAATAGGAAGTTAAACACCTCAAGATAAATAGTTGGTGTTGACTTTTCCCCAATCTATACCATCTGGCCGATTTTACTTTGCACATCTGCACTGCTCATACTGCCATTTTACTGCAAATCGCATTGCCTACATTTATAGCAAACTAAGCCGGATAACTTACTGGGATTAGGGTCGGGGTTATGGATATTAAGGTTGTCTGGGGTAAATATGAGAATGAAGATAAAATCCATTTACATCTAGGGTAAGTTATCGGGCGATCCAGCTTTGTGAAACATGACAGACCCCTAGTGTTATGATTCCATTGTTAAAAAAAAATAAAATAAATAAACACACTTCTGTTTTTCTTTGCTCCTCAATTTAAGTGTTCACTCCGGTTGTCCATTTCCAGCTTTTGGATCAGCACTATCACCTAAATATCCCATAACTGAAATGTTACTTTATATGTTCATCGGTTGAAAATGCTGCTATCCACCATCATGGTGCTTTGGTGTACATGCAGCTTCGGTTCACTCTAAACTGAAATATGATGTCTGGCGTATTGTGCGTTTATTTCAGCCATATTTATACACAGGGATGCGCATAACTGGTGTGCAAGTACACGTTTGCTGTACAGTGGAACCTCGGTTCTCGAACGCGCTAAAACTCAAATTTCTTGAAAGTCGAACAAACCAGATTGACCTAGAGCTTGATCTGAATATCAGAAGTCGAACCGCGAACACTAAACCTAATATAAATTGTATGCGCCGGGAAATGAGTCATACTACAATGCGATTCTTACTTGAATGCCTTCTTCAGACTGGACGATTAATCAAATAAAGGAGCGCAACTTTACAGTAACTAACAATAAATAAACCACTAACTTACGTGTACTATTCGAGCATTTATGTCATTTATTTAAACTTTATTTTACCAGTTAAATTAATTGAAAACCAGTTCTCACTGCTTTACGTGACATTCGGGAGAAATAACAGATTACGCATCAGAACTGCCTGGGATATAAACGTCATGCGTGTAACAAAACTCTTCAGCCAATAAGGGCAAAGGTGTGTCGTCACAGAGGCGGTTCCAGTTTGTGCAGCCGGGTGACAGGTCGCAATGCATCTAACCGTAATGCATTGAGTCAGGATCAGAATGTTATGCTTTAAGCCAGAGCTGTAAGCAGGTCCAACGCACCCAATGACCGGACTGGGGAAACAAACTGAAACGCAGACTTAACACAGAGGACTAATGACAACAACCAGAAACAGCTGATCACATGGGGATCCCACACGAGGTTAACGAGGGGGCGTGGCACACGGAAAGAGAGGACGATCGGGGCAGGACAGGGGTAACGTTGGGATAAGATCTTTATCGTTTTGGAAGCCATTAAGAAAAAAATGCTCTTGTTTTATCCTGTTCATTTTGTGTTTAAATGCTGAAAAACAACACACATATTTAGGTGTAATTTTGGGTGGCCAGAAACCAATGAATTGGTTTTCCATTATTTCTTATGGAAAGAATTTGATCATTTAAGGACTCAATCCGGAGTCAGGAACAGATTAAGTTCGAGAATCGAGGTACCACTGTATATGCAAATGAATATTTATGTGCATTCTTGCTGTTATGACAAGAAATTACTATGCATTTAGCCTTTATACTGCAAAAGTACTAATTAGCCACAAGGTTAAAATGCACTGTAATTTCTTCTCATAACAGCGCGAATATACATAAAATATGTCTGCTTTACCGCGAATGTATACTTGTGTACCAGTTATACGTGCTGCTTTTCATATTACACCAAAACAATGAGATCAGAAATAAATGGAGAAATAACACATATTTCTGTAGGTCTTTGTCCCGCTGACATAATCACACTGACTCTGCTGGAGCAAAACAGCGACGGCAATCAGGGACATACAAGACACAGAGTCTGACTGATATTCTGGGTCGGTGGGGATCGTTCACAAGCAGCCTGAAAAATGAACCTGAAGTGGTGAAAAGAAACACCAACGGGATCAGGCCAGGTCACGGACAAGCTGTGAAACGAAGTGATACAAAAAAAATCGGGCATCGTCGTAAAATCTGCAGTGAAATGTAATACTGCGCGTGCGTAGACGTGCGAGGCGCTAAATAAATAAATAAACGAATAATGGAGCAGGTGGTATCCATCGGTGCAGAAACGCAGTGAGATGATGTCATTAAATGAGCGCCAGCCAAACGTAAAATTACACGGTAGAGAACGATATGGAAATAGAACCGTCATGTTTCTATCACTGTCTCATCCAGCTATTTTTATACTGATTAATGGAAAGGATTCTAACGATTATGTAAAGCATTCAGTTCAAATAATCATGATCAGGCTTATGTAATAATTGCAACAGTCCCACAAGCAGTCATTTTCTACTCCCAGACTTGAAAGATTTCAAACTACTGGTGCTGGCAATATGGAGAACCAGGGTAACGGTCTACCTTGCAAGTGGAAGGCGTTGCCTGTCGTGATCCCCAGCTGAGTAAGGGTGTTGGCCAGATTGCCGGTGCTGCTGCCCCCGCTCAGTGACGTATAGCAAGGCTCATCCGGGTCCAGGGGGGTGGGCAGGGGTGAAGGGAAGTGCAGGCTGGTCAGGTCTGGCAAGGATCCTCCCGTGTTCAGGCCGGAGGGAATGTGGGAGGCGCAGGACTGCTGATCCGGGGAAGGAAAAACACTGGGAAAACGCAGGGGGGGGGGGGACGGAGTCAGGAGAGGCGCAGAAGGCAGAGGCAGTGAACCGTAACGGGCGATGAGCGGGCATGAGAACAAATATAGAGACCAGGGCACCAGCGTACCCTGATAACGATAGAATACGAATAAAACAATCAGGTTACGAGCAGCCCTTAAAAGGTCACTTTAAACATGAATACACTTCACTCATATTTATTATTTTTTGTGCCACGTGCAAATCCAAATTAGGCAGCAATAGGGATGCATCTAGCAAGTACCTCAAAACAGAAGCCAGAATCAGTGTCAAATGATGCTGTTTATCCTAAACCACGACACAATGCAGAATTACTTCCCATTTCAGCACGCTGACTTACTTGATACCAGGAACTTCACAGGATTTGGGTCTTGAGGAAAGTAAATGCAACTGCGGACAGAAGCAGAGATCAAAACGCAAACCCAGAAAAGGCTCCCAGCCAAAGCACTTCACATTACAATAATTTACTTATCATGTGCTTTAATCCCAAGCGCTGTACAAGTGAGGAACGGACGGCAGTACGCAGCTTTGAGGGCCTGGCACTGATACGATTACTCTAGCAGCCACAGGACTTGAAGCCGTGACCTTTCAGATATGGACTCAAATGCCCCAACAACCAATATAAAATAGGCAATGAAGCGTCGAAGCAACAGTATCAAATTTACCGAGCTACTAAAACACAACATGCTATGTAATTTACAATCACTGCACCATCATGGCTTCTAAAGAACGGAATGGTACCTTCTTGGTGTCCCAAGGCTTCAGGAGCTTCCCTTCATCTACCATGTTCTCCTCAATGGGCGGCACAGGAAAGGGGAACACTGGGAGGAGGACAGGATCAAACTGGTGAAAAAGCGAAACGATTTCCAGCCCTGCACCACTGCAAACCCAGAGAGGGGACTTAAAAGTTAATGAGCTCCAGTCGACAGTGTAGGGCTGTGTTTATCTGAGCATTTACGGCGCTCATAATGACAGTTATAGCCAAGCTCACGACTGTTCTGGTGTGGGGGGGGGGAGAAAAAAAAAAAGAGCACTCACTCTTTCGTCCCTCACTTTCAGTCAAGCCTAGAACAGGGAAACAAAAAGGGGGACGCGACCCCCCATCAGAAGACCAAAGAACCTTGAAAAAAGGTTCAGATTGCCCAACTCGGGGCTAAAGGACAGCGAGAATACACATACTTCAGAGAGCGGCTGCCCGTTTCCACTGCAGATCGAGAGAACTAAAGGAAACGCTAAAAGGATTTCTTCTGAAGAGGCCGCCTGGCAGACAAGCCAACTCAAAAGATCCTGAATGAGATTTATTCAACCGGTTCTTAACAAATAACAGCTCGGAGCTTAATGGAGCAATTCCTCCACGATCCAATCACTTATCCGGGATAAGGTCATGGGGGACTGGCAACCAATGCCAGCCAGCACAGCCCGAAAGGCAGGAAAGCGTGCTGGATGGGATGCCAGTCCATCACAACACACACACACACATTTTATATATATAGCCGAGTCAAAAGTTTATTATAAAGTTTACTTTGAAATAAAAGAAATAACACCTCGTTTCCATTTAAATGCACCAGTCATCAAAAAAAATACAGCCAGTGCAGCATGTAAATTCTGAGATGTTTACAAAGCAATTCGTTAAAACGTACCGCTGCGCCTGTTCGGGGCAGTCAAGCCATGTCCAGAGCTCAAATTCTCCCCCGTGTTGGGATTCATGACACTGGTGTGCAAAGCAGAGTCCGAGTTTGTTCTGTGGAGAACAGCAGATATGAAGAGAGGAGGTGGAATATTTAGCGAAGAGGGGAACAGCACGATCGTCGAAATAAAACAAAGAGGAGCGAGCTTCCTTCATATAAAAAACATTTTCGGAGCAAACATGTCAAAGCAGTTCTACCTTAAGAGCCGAGCTACACGCTTGAATTGCGACGTACATCTTCTGCCTCCAGAAAACAGCCAAACATCAAGCACTCTCACTAATCACCCAAGGCTTACGTCATAAGCATGACCCAGGTCCTTTAGAATCTTCCGTGTTATTTGCTGGGTGTATCCAAAGTGCAGGAAGACGGCGGGGGCCGTAAGAAAGCCTTTGCAAAGGATAAAGGATGCTTAGATTCACCTGTTAAGGGCTGTGGTTGGGAGTTGGAACAACTGGCTTTTGTCCAGGAGGAAGTTGCTTGACCAGTTCCTTCATTATTGACAGAAAAATTACTATTAATTCCAAATTGAAAGATCTGATGGGAGCAAAAAAAAGA